>CM044960.1:6381775-6444259 GCA_024516035.1 Bactericera cockerelli | reverse complement strand
TGCAGTTTCCTAAGGGTTTAATGGCTTGTACAGAAAAGTCCAAGTCCTCATGATGGTTGATCGCACCTAGAAATATGTGGTTCAGGGACGAGCCAACTTTGAAATAAAGTTGGCTGGAGACCATCACTCACCCCTCCAGCTGTAGCCTAGCTGGCTACAACAACAACAACATTTAGCACAGCGTTTGCATTTCCCCTTTGGATTGACAAGGATAATATTATCTGTCTAGTATAGGCGCTGCTCTACAGGTTCAAAGAGTAGGTGGCCTGGCCTGCTATTTTCGCCAACCAAGCTTTCAATGAACCAATCATTGGCTCACTGACCAATTGACGTCAGACTACGGGCACATTCCATCCGCGGATGCTGGATGCTGACAGCATAGTTTCCTTATCACTCTCTCTTCCCCCCCCCCCCCCCTCCCCTCCACAAAGTTCTCCTTATCAGTGGAACAATAATAAATATTGAGCCCGGCATGCACAACATTATTTGTTTTATAAATAGTCTCCGCGCGATATGCGATGCCCAGAGCTGTCCAAAAAGACGCGCGCGGTCCCATGATTTCCCGCTCAACAACCCCTCTCTGGTCGTCCAGGAATTTATTAGTTACAAACCTTGTTTAGACTGCGCGAATTTGACTAAAAAGCCCCTGTGGTCTCTGCCCTTTGGTTATTGAAACTGCCTGAATTTGTCTAAAAAGGATCCCTAATACAGCAGTTTGGGTATCATAATAATATGTTCTTTTCAATGTGTCAAATTAATGAGACATTTTCCCACTAAAAATTTTTCCCACCGGCCTCGTCTGGATCTGACACAGGTGTTGGGTACCGCTTCTATTTAACGTCCCCGTGCGAAACTTGGAATAAAAATCCTCGATCTACAAATCGCACACGTGTAGAGCTTTTCAACGAAACTTTCCTCACATTAACTGGCCCGCGGCTCTGTTTAGGTCCCCAGTTTGGACAGCGCCGAGAGATAATCACTACAAAAGACGTTCTTACATTCCCATCAATCGCAAGCTGATACGGTGATCTTAATGGTGCTGGTGGTGATTTTGCTGTTGATATTGAAGTTGTTGATGTTGAAGTTGTTGATATTCATAGGAGGAAAGCATTCATGCTGACCCCGCCCCTCTCCTTTGACGTAAATTTTGCCAGTGACCCTTGCCCAAGGAATGCGGGTACTGGGCACTCTCGCGCTGATTAGAAATGATTTGCATTTGAATAGCTCGCGACTTGCGTAGATCAGTTTTTGCCATTGATAATATGTATACAATACTTGCGGATAGAATAACCGACCTGTGTAGCGTGATCGATAAGGCGGGCTTGTAACCTGGAGGTCGGTGATTCGAAGCCCGGTCTGAGCGGGGATTTAGTAAAGCGAGTTTCAGTAGCTTTCAGTCGTGTGTCAATAACCATTACCTAGGTTCCTGTTTTTTGGTTGTGCCACCAGGTGGTGTCAAATTGTTTACTCTCTTGACTATCATAGTTTTTTTTACCCATCTCAGTAGCTTGATTGATAAGGTGGAGGACTTGTAACCTGGAGGTCGCTGGTTCAAGTCACGGTTTCAGCGTCGGGTTTTTTTAAAGCGAGTTTGAGTAATTGTGATATCACGAAAGTGAGCTACACAAATATGATAACTTTTTACGTGGATATCTTGTACTACTGCTGGTTTTGTTTTTTTTTTTTTTTTTTTTTTTAGCTTTACGTGGGGGGTTTACTTTGGAATCTGAAATGGAACTACCCTGGGTGCTCCACTTTGGAAACTTAAATGGAACTACCCTGTTTGTAATTTAATTAATGACTGAAAAGTAGTAGTTGATATTAAGGGCGAAGTCAACAGACAAAATGGAGATCTCAACTCATGAGTTAATTTTTTGAGCAGTTCAAGGGCAAAATTTAAATCAAAATCAAGATACAAATTCCAAGTTAGACTTAAAACAATACGCAAAATCTAGACTTAGCGCCACAGAGGTATTACGAAAACGTCTATTAATTGCACCCTGAAAGTGTCTTAAGACAAGTTTAGATTTTTTTAACGTTACCTCCTACACTTATTGGTACTTGGTTATTTTATTGAACTTATTTAATATCTAATTATTAGTAGTACAGGTACAATCTATACTTATACATACATTAATATATTTAATTAATTAAACTGGTAATCAATAAGGGGCAAAGCCATGCCCCTGTGTACGATGACGCACAAGGGGCTCAACCTATGACCCCTCGCGAGTTAAGAGCGATAAAATTCTTCTTGATTTTTTGCGCACTCGTAAAAATATGACCGTGCAAACACGATTCGGGTCCTGTTTCTGGCCTATTGTGACTGGTATTCGACCAGCCATCATTATTTTTTGGTAGCGTGAGGATCCGTTGGTTCGAAGCCAACCCAATGCATGCTTTTTTCCTCGTTTGAGAATTTGGCTACACAGTAATAGTACGAAAACAACTGGTGAAATAATGGGACTCTTGGTTTTAATTCGGCCCTTGTGCATGAAGAGTTTTTTCACTCTCTTACTGTACTAAAAGAGTTTGAGACTCATGTAAAAGAGTTTCAGACTCATGTTAAAAGAGTTTCAGACTCATGAAAAGAGTTTCATAGTCGTACATAGAACGTAAAAGACTTGTTTCCTCTCTTTCTGATTCTTGTGCTGCTTGTTCCCCAGGGAGAGAGAGAATAAGAGAGAGGCAGAGAGAAAATAGAACAGAGAGGCAGAGAGAATAGAAGAACGAGAGGGAAGAATAAAAGAGAGAGGTAGAGAGAAAAAAAGGGAGAGATGGGGAGAGAATAGAAGAAAGAGAGAGAGAAACAGAAGAAGAAAGAAGAGAGAGAGAGGAGAGAGAGAGATATTATACGATAAAAGAAAAGAGAAAGAGAAAAAGAAGAGAAGTGGAGATAGGGAAGAAAAGAGAGAGAGAGAGAGGATAGGGAAGAAAAAATAGAGAGAGAGAGAGAGGATAGGGAAGAAAAGAGAGAGAGAGAGCACTCAAGAAAAAGAGATTATGGAATGTATGATAAATTTAATTCGCCCCCCCACCCTCCCTCCCCTCTGTAGAAAAGTATCGCCAGCGAAATTTGGTCGCCGTTCTGTCTGTCTTGGCCACAACTTCTCTTGCTGTGGCGGTGTGCGATATGTTCACATACGTGCCTCTCTCTGATCTCTTCAAACGAATGTACCGCCTTTCCTCTTTTCCATAGCCTCTCATTAGTGGTCAAGCCGCTAGTCTGCTAATCCAGGTAGTGTAGAGATCCGTTAGTTCGAATCCCACCCAGTGCATGGATTTTTTAGCGTTAATTGGAGACTTTAAACTACGTGATGAGGACGAAATTAATAGATGTTTTTGTAATAGCTCTGTGGCGCTAAGTCACGGATTGCGTACTGTAGGGGAAAACCGACGCTAAGCAATGACTTAAGTTATCGATGTTGTCTATTAATTTCGCCCTTAATTCTAATCAGTCCAAACATGAGGTAGTTCTATGTATGGGACCGTCTTGTAATAGTGATGCTTGTTTCTTGCAGTAGGAGCAATTTAAAGTGAGAGCCAAAAAAAAAAGACTATCGGAATAATTTTGAAAATGTTATTCCGAGTCTGATTTCGCCAGAAAACTTGTCTTCTGGCGATGACTTTCAACCTACCACAGGCATCACAGCGTTCTGTAGACCTACTACTTGCTCAAATGCTGGCTACTTGCTCAAAGTAAACAATGACTTTTTCGCCAGAAAACTTGTCTTCGCCTGTGGCGACGACTTTCAACCTACCACAGGCATCACAGCGTTCTGTAGACCAACTACTAGCTCAAAAGCTGGCTACTTTGCTCAAATGTTGGCTACTTGCTGAAATACTGGCTACTAGCTCAAAGTGGACAAGGACTTTCCCCACCTACTTCTTCTTTCTGATACTTTTTCATTGCTATCGAATAAACACCATTATTTTTCTTTTTGATACTTTTTCATTACTATCGAATAAATTCCATTATTTTTTTGTTAATCAAACTCGGCTTATAATCACAAAATTATTATGATTATAGATTTTAGGCCGAGTGTGATTAAAAAAATAAACACCAAAAACACTAACAATATTTTGGATTTTTCAATTCGGTGCAAGTCATGTGATTGAAATGATGATAATGCGATCAAGAATGTAAACACCGGTCAGCAATGTATACTAGCAAAAAAAATACAACAACAACAGCAATATTCTAGGTCCCTGCGCAACCCCAAGAGAGAGAGAGAGAGAAAGAGAGAGAGAGAAAGAGAGAGAGAGAAAGAGAGAGAGAGAAAGAGAGAGAGAGAAAGAGAGAGAGAGAGAGAGAGAGAGTGAGAGAGAGAGAGAGAGAGAGAGAGAGAGAGAGAGAGAAGAGAGAGAGAGAGAAATAGAGAAAGAGAGAGATAGGGAGGGAGAGAGAGAGAGAGGAGAGAGAGAGAGTGGTGCAGCATTCTTGGAATTTTCTAATATAGTTTCTTCTTTTTTTTTTATTATGTTTCGGCGTGTGACGTCAATGCATGAAACGAAAAATTTGAGAGCGACCCAAAATATGAACAAGTGCGCCCAGCGCCACACTCTTCCGTCCCGATGGGTGTCTAGAGACGCCCTTTGAGTTGTTAAGACGGACCAGTTACCCTGCTACTCAAATGGATTATAGTGGATTGTTCTTTTATAATAATAGAAATAACACTCTTTAGTGGAAGGTAACCATCACCAGGCGATGTTAATGCTCAAAGCATTTTCTACCACCTAACTCTCAGAGTCATTTGGTCACAAACTCATATTAACGAGGAAAAATTCATGCACTGAGTGGGATCCAACAAACGGATCCCTTCGCTACCTGGATTACCAGACCAGTGCTTTAACCACTTGACTACCAGTGCACCAGTTTTATGACGGGAGTTAAGAGATAAAGTTATAGTTGTTGGTTTTATTATGTCACAAGTTTAAGGGTAGCATCGGCATTACGAGAACTAAATGCTAATGCATCACATCTCCAACCAAACATCATATTCCAATATCAATCTCGTGATACTGCCACTGGTTGTTGCCCACTCTTCAACTACCCCAATCGTCCTCACGAGGCGAAGGTTGGCCCCGACATCCAAAGTACACATTCCTTTCTCACTAAAAAAAATACTTTTTCCAGAGAAAAAAAATGCTTTTCTGAATTCTCTTGATGTATTCGCTGAAAATGGCGGACAAGGCAGCTGGGGTCTGATATGGTACGGTCCTTCAGGTTCGAGCAATTCTGGTTGTTTTATTTGACTTCTAAAAAGACGGGAAACTTCCAAGATGGAACTGAAGAAGATAAAATACAAAATTCACTAATCTGTGTTCATTGCACCCTTCCCTCCCTCCCTCCCTCCCTCTCTCTCCCTCTCATCCACTCTATCTCTCTTCTTCCTCCCAATCGTTTTCTCCCTCTCTCTCCTTCCTAACTGATTCCCTCCCTCTCCTTTTTCTATCCCTCCCTTTCTACCTCCCTCCTTTTACTCTTTTTTTTCCCTTTCTACCTCCCTCTCTCTCTCCTTCCTAACTGTCTCCCTCCCTCTCCTCCTTTTTCTCTCTCCCTCTCCTCTTTTTCTCCCTTATTACCTCCCTCCCTCTGTTTTTTTTTCTCCCTTGCTCTCTCTCTCCTCTCTTTCTTCCTCTCTAACTCAAACTCTCTCTCCTAATACATGATTCTGATTATATTTTGTCCAATATTTTCAAGGTTATAAGATCTTGTTTTGATGAATGATGAATGTTTTGACAAAGTGAATTAAAAAATTATCATATTTCTGTTGATCACAGTAGTGATATCACAATTACTCAAACTCACTTTACTAAATTTATGCTGAATTTGGGACTTGAACTACCGACCACCAAATTACACAAGTCCAGCCAGCGCTCTATTGTGGTCAAGCTCTGTGGTATGAATGAGGTGGGTGACTAAAAATAAATAAAATATTACCCAGACAAAAGTGAATTATTTCGCACTTAATCCAAAAGAAGCAATTTTTTTCGCCTTTTACTCTTTTTCTCTGGGCACTGAGCATTGATGGGACGTCAGCCAACAAGATTAAGTCTAGCCGCATCCACAAGAGATGTAACAGATGCATCAGCCCCGTCCTATCACTTGCATTCACTATATCTGGAGTTGCATCGCGTAACAATGGTTTGAATGCACAAATTATACCTAATAATTAAAATTTATTAAGCACTCATCTGTTTAATACCTAAAATCATCCATTAAAAAAAAAAAAAAGATTTACTGTTTTTTTAAGTTGAAATGGAAAGCTGGACCATGTGTGGTCATGAAGTTAAATGTACAGCCAACTAATAAAGTTATTATAATATATACAACACTCTTTAGTGGTAGCTAACCACCACCAGGCGAGGTTAATGCCCAAAGCATTTTCCACCACCTAACCGTCATAGTCTTAATAATTATTAGAGTATCCCGTCTTTTTTCTTTCATTATACGTAGAATACCCTGAGTGGCTATTAAATGAAATTATAATTATTATTAAATTAATAAGAAAAATAATAATCACTCTTTAGTGGACGATAACCACCAGCCGAGGTTAACCCTCAGAGTCTTACTATTATGTGGTCACAAACTCAAATTAATGATAAAAAATTCATGGACTGGGTGGGATTCGAACCAAAGATCCGATTGGGATTCGATTTCTAATGTTAGAAATTTCTAACATTAGAAATTGGAAGTATTGTGCTCGTTTTTGGTAAAAAAATGAATAAATTTTTGCACCGATTTTTTTTTCTGCGGAAATTATACAAAATATACAGGGTGTATACCTGTATACTTGGTATTTTTCAAGTCACCTATGATGGACCAGACTAATTCCCCTATTCTTTCTTCTGCTTTCTCCCCAGGTTCACCAAGCCGCAGAGTTTTGCCGACTGCATAGGAAACGAGTTACCATTGGGCTGGGAAGAGGCCTTTGACCACCACATTGGGGTGTACTATATTAACCATGTCAGCCGTGAGTGGTCCCTCTACTGTTATTTATTCACCTATTTATAAAGCCCCATTGGCACCCATATTAACAAGCTAGGGCCTCCTTCAAAAGGGTTCTTCTATTATGGTTATCATAACCAAGATAGAGATGGTATGCATAATAATAATAATATCGCCTTTTTTATACTGCCCGATTAGGACTATTAAAGTCCTATTATTCCAGCAGTAAGCCCAAGACATATTATTATGTGGTAAAAATCCCAAATGGGAGGGTAACTTGTCATGTCCCGGCTGGGTTTCGAACCCAAGACCTCTGGAACTTCTGGATTCACAGAGTGCCGCCTTTACCACTGAGCTACCGGGACAGACTATGTATGATTTTTTTAATTTATTAGTATGTATGATTTTTTTTGTGGTGAAGCATAACTTTTGTGGGTAGCGCTAACCAAGATATATTTATTCATATCTGCACAGCACAACCAACATCAAGAAACAAACAATATTTTTTTTGACATGGGCTACCATATAAAATTAAATTCCAATTTTCCATTATTATTATTATATTTAAGAAGATATTTACCTTCATTTAGGGACCGGGAACACTGTAACTCTGGTGCATTCCTGGGCTGAATTGAAGGAACAGTAAAATGAATAAGAACGGATATTATTATTTTAATTATTATAATATTTATTATCAGCATCCCCCAAAGGGTTTTACACCTGGAGCGGATCTATCATCTCAAGTCTTCTCAACTCTTCTGGTGTTGCTGTGTGCACATGTTATTAGAGGTGTTAAAAAATAAATATTTTATTTAGAGGAACTGGACTTTTTTTACATCTTGAATATTAAAAAATTGTACAGTTAACTCTCTTTTTATTTTATGTTTACCAAACCTTTTTCCACCTTTTTTTCGTAACACAAACAAGAAGGGACAATAAATGTGACTACGCGGTCGTATGTTTTCATTAAAGCGTAGGGTTATTGCCTATGGCCATCTCTTCCACCCAACCCTCATTATTATTTGGTTGTGTGCAATTTTCAGAATGCACCCAGCTGGAGGACCCCCGACTGGAGTGGCGAGCCATCCAGGAAGCTATGCTTCGGGAGTACCTGACCACCGCTCAAGACGTGCTGGAGGTAAGTGTACCGCATGCCTTGTGCAACGTTTCGACTACGCTACTTTCACGTTTATTTATTTATGTTTATTTTTATTTAGAAACTCTTTATTAGTAGAACATATATACAGACAAATAATGGTAAAAATTAAATATAAAAATTGACAATATTAATAATATAAACAAGAAGAAGAAGAAAAAAAAAATATACATATATTTGGTCCTAACTAAAGGGCGGGGTTATTGCCTATGGCTATGAAAGCAAGGAATATACAATATACAGGGTGCCTTGTGCACTGTCTCGACTGCGCCACTTTCATGTTGCTATGAAAGCAATACAGGTTATACAGGGTGCCAAATTACCGTCGGTAGATGTAGTCCAGAGAGGGTTTGGGAGGAAAAGTCCCGAGAATACTGGGTGCGTTCCCTCTCTCGATAGCCTCGGACAGTGATTGGTAGAGAAAGGTCTTTGCCTTCATTTCTCCACATTTTTCTTTTGAATTTTTTTTCGAAATATTTCTTTATTGTCCGAACTCTAAGAAATATTTTCACTTGTGAAATTTTTACACAGAAACAACACTACAAAAGTTACTACATAATTATGTTTTCTAAATTAATTTTACATTAAGAAAAATCTTTTTTTCTGACTTTGCATCCCTACGTCATGATTTCATTTTTTTGTCTCTTGATCCAATTGGCTCAAAATATTTTGCTCGATTATGTGACGCTACATCGGTTGCCTAGCAACGGAACAGGTGACGTAGAGAGGATCGCGTGATCTGTTAGTTGTGTATGTAATTTATGTATGTTGTTTATGTGTAGCATCTCTTCTCGAGAGCTGAAGGTGGTATGTGTGTACTCAAAAGAGTTCTTCAGCGATGTTCATTAGTGCAAAGCGCCAAAAAAAATCTTTGAGCTCAGTAAGTTCTAATATTTCATTAATAATTAATAATAATTCCGTGTCCGTGAGATAGGTATTGATACCTAAATCACGGTGGTGAGAGGATTATATGGACGCCCAGATCCAATGTCTAGGCTCCTTTCATGTCCAATATTTCATTCAATAAGTTCTAATATATTTTATATATTTTGTCATATATGGATTGTACTTTTGCTGAAAACCTATGGTCGGTGGTAGACGGCGAGTAACAAATTTCCATTTTTTTTTTTTGGCTTTCCTATTGTGGTAGGGTTCTCATGAATGAGCTCTTCCACCCAACCGATTATTGGTTGACTATTTTCACATTGGTTTTAAATTTTTCATTGACATGATTTCTCTCATTTATGCATGTATAGAGAGTATCAGTGTATTCACTGTCTAATTACTCGGTAGCTTGATCGGCAAGGCGGCGGACTTGTAACCTGAATGTGCGGGGTTCGAGAACCGCCCAAGTACGATGAAAAAAAAAAAATGCATTTTGAGTTTATGTAATTGTGGCATCTTGATCGTGATGATCTCCCATAACCGGAGTGATGTTTACCAAAAACCAGAAGGTCCTGGCGTTCCCGCATTCTTCTCCCGAGTGGGTTTCTTGTGGGTCACCCCAAGATCACGGGACTCCTTCCTCCTCTGCCTGAAGAGTCCCCCCCGACTCCTAGCTACCGTGCTACACCTTGCGTTACCTTTCACTCTCAGAGGCCAAGAAGTTGAGAATTTCGGCTGCGTCATCTTTCACTCTCAGAGGCCATAAAGTTTTGAATTCCGCCGGCTGCGTCACTTTTCACTCACAGAGACCGAGAAGTTGGGAATTTCGGCTGCGTCACCTTTTACTCACAGAAGCCAAGAAGTTTTGAATTCGGGCTGCGTCACCTTTCACTTACAGAGGCCAACAAGTTTTGAATTCCGCCGGCTGCGTCACCTCTCACTTACAGAGGGCAAGAAGTTGAGAATTTCGGCTGCGTCACCTTTCACTTACAGAGACCAAGAAGTGTGAATTCTGGCTGCGTCACCTTTCACTCACAGAGGCCAAGAAGTTTTGAATTCTGGCTGCGTCACCTTTCACTCACAGAGGCCAAGAAGTTTTGAATTCTGGCTGCGTCACTTTTCTTTCACAGAGGCCAAGAATTTTGAATTCTGGCTGCGTCACCTTTCACTCACAGAGGCCACGAAGTTTTGAATTCCGCCGGCTGCATCACTTTTCACTCACATAGGCCAAGAAGTTTTTAATTCTGGCCACATTATAATAAGACTCTGAGGGTTAGGTGGTAGAAAATGCTTTGAGCATTAACCTCGCCTGGTGGTTACCTTCCACTAAGAGTATTATTATTATTATTGTTGATTCTACGCATACGAAACTTTTTTTCGCCGATTACGAGTTTTCTACCGAGTTGTTGGAGCCCGCGATACTTGCTCGAATTATTCTGTGATTCTGTATGGGAATGGGAAACACATAATAATGTTTTTTCTTTGTGTTATTATGTTACAATTTTAGAGGATAGCGCAGAATCATAGGACTTTACCACTTTAATATACAGTATCTTGTACTATTTTTTGCCTATAATACTCCGCCACCGGTCGCTGTTTCACATCAACGCAGGTACTCATTTTTCCTCACAAGGTATGGGTGGACCCTGAACATTCAAGTGCAGAGGGAATAAATCCTGCCCCGCTGGGAATCGAACCCAGGTCAGCGTGCGTGCAATGCCTAGCGCGCGCTTACTCACTCGGCCACGGTGACTACTCTGTATGGAAAATACAAGCAAACCAGTCTTGCGACAAGTCCACTAGTGTGTGTGAGTGTGTGTGTCTTGTGTTGTTATGAAAGGTCCAGGTGGTTCAAAATCTGTTGGATATTGTTCATTCCAAGTTCCGAGAATTTTGGTCGGATAAGTGTACCATCATGTTAGTCAATGTCATCATTAGGTCTGTGTATTTCCATTCCAATGGACCATTGGTGTGGAATTGTTTTCAGTGCGATTGAGTTTGTTGAAAGATCGATCATTTTCAGTCCATTTTCCGGTGCCTGTAAAATTGGAAACCCCAAAAAAAAACTCTTTGATTTATTCATTCCAAGTTCCTGGAATATTGGTCGGATAAGTATACCATCATTTTCATCATTATAGGTTTGTGTATTTCCCTTTGTGTTGAATTGTTTTCAGTGCGATTGAGTTTGTCGCTACAACTGGAGGGGTGAGTGATGGTCTCCAGTCAACTTTATTTCAAAGTTGGCTCGTCTTGAACCACATATTTCTATGTGCGATCAACCATCATGAGGACTTTGACATTTTCTTTATAAGCCATTAAACCCTTAGGAAACTGTATGTAAATGTAATGTAAACGACTGCCATGGCAAACCTTTTATTTTGGATTGATTCGAGGGCGTTTCATTTTGTTTCCATAATGTCTCCCACTTACAGTCGTGTGGCTCACTCAAAGTTAGTCACACCATTTTGCCCACTGGATTAAAATATTTAGTTTTTGTTTCTTTGAAGACTTCTCTCAGTTCGTTCGAGATAAATAAATCATACACATTTTTATAGTCATATCCTAGAATTAAAGGAATTTGATTTTTTTTTTGGATAATTAAGCTTTTTTTTTTTCGCGTTAGGCAACTTTAAAATAGCTTTTAAATACATAGTTGGAACTGAATTCCACAAACTAGTTAATGTTGTTTCCTCTTATTTTTTTTCCAAGCCACGAATTAATGTTTGGTAGAAACGTAATTCGATATCGATGTATGAACTGTTTTTTTTTTATCGAAAATTACGGAATAGTGTGGCATTACTATAAAAAATCAAGCCTAACCAAAGGGCTTTCAGTCGTTCAATTAACCTAGGCTGTACCTCCAGGGTGTTTTGATTGTGGCAACGGGCAGATGTCGGTCAATTTTTACTCTCCTGACTAATCAAGTTTTTTTTTCAATCACCTATCCAGTAGCTTGTCGATAGGCGGCGGACTTGTACCTGGAGGTCGGTGGTTCATTCCCAGGTTTCAGCGTAGTAAAGCGAGTGTTTGAGTAGTTTGAATCATGAATGATTCACACAAGTATAGATTAATTTTTTATAAACTTTAATTTTTTAGGAATAACAAATGAAAAATGGATTACCAAGAAATGCTAAAGACAATGCGTAGTGATTAATTTTATTATCAAAGAAGTCATTCAAGTCCCCAACAAAATTGGCTTTCTCGCTTCAAGTTTGAATCCTAGGCTGTTACCTACCCAGGGGAAGTGTTACGACTCGACGGAATCGAGGAACTAGATCACGTCGTCCGTCGATTTTTTTTTCTTCACTCAACCAAATTTTCTCGGAATTATCGGCGACAATCCACCACTATCAATACGTCTTATCATCAGGTATCTCAGGAGGTTAGCTACCTCGCAGAGGTGTGAGGTGTTTTTCTTCGGACATATAAAGCTGATGTAAGTTGAAGTGGAACTTCTTCTCGGAATCCCAATGATTATCTCCATTATATACGATTATTTTTTGTTATTATGTGAGAACTATTTTTCTGTAATAGGTTTCTTGGTTTGAAAAAAAAAAAAAAAAAAAAAACGGAGAAAGAATAATTTTAGCTCTCGGCCTCCGCTATCTCTGGTAAGCGTGCAAGAAATACCGTTCTCGTGGGTACATTTTGAGCGCACCGTTAGTGGTAAGATACTCGCTTGCAATGCGGAAGGTCCCGTGTTCGATTCTCGAAACCGTCAAGGGATAACCCCTTCCGGTGCGCTCGTGTTGACACAGAACCCAAAAGTATTGGGTCACTTCTCGCCCATCAGATGGGAGGCATACTACGGAATGGGCAAGCTACAACCACAAACGGTAGCTGGTGCTGCTGATTCATGGCTACGAAATATTTGAAACCATCATTGATAAAGAAGAAATAAAATATAAGTTTTGAGGAGTTCAAATTTGTTTTTTGAATTCAATCACCAGCATTTGGATACACACCTCGGTACTTGACTCGTTTTGCTCTGGTCATACTTTTTGACCTGTCACAAACACACACCACACACACACCACGGAATTTTTTTTCATCATAATGCAATGAAAACAAAATAAAATTCCACGAGTTTGGAGCAGAGCAGCAGAACGATATATAGTAGAGGCAGCGTGTACATAGCGCGAGGTATGTAGAGAAGCACATAGATAAGTACATAGGGATGAGGAATGCGAGGAATGCCACACGGAGCCTGCAGGCGTCCTATGTTGTTGCATTCCTGAGTGCGGACGAACATCGGGCGAGAAGCATCGCAAGTCATCAGTCTCGAGAAATCCCTCAAATCCCGTGAGCTGTATCATAAAATATAATTACAAAAAAGTTTAGTCCGACTGTGCCTCAACTCGGTTGTAATATAAAAATAAAAAGGGTTGGGTGGAAGAGATTGCCACAGGCAATAACCCGCCCTTTAGGTAGGACATTTCTCTCTTTTTTTTCCTTCTTGTGTATATTTGTTTAATTTTTTTGTTTTTCTTTATATTTCATTGTGTTCTACTGTATATATTTTTTGTTCTACCTAATAAAGCTAAAAAAATCACAGCGCATTACGGCCCCGACTTTGTGTCTTTCGCTCGCTTGCTCGGTCTGTCTTTGTTGTAATCCTGTCCTTTAATCCAACCCCTAACGCCTATTCCAGTGGTTGTGAAGGACAATTAGGGATCCTGGAAAACGCACTTTGTTTCAAAGTTCGGCCGGAGTGTCGGACGGTCGTCTTCTCGTACGTTGCCAAACGCACATGTTTGTATGTGCGTTCTCTCTACACTACACCATGAGCAAAATTCATTGCTCTTTTGGTGTGGCATAGCTTACCAAAATAGTTCCGGGGCACAACTACGTTTTTTTTTTTTTTTTAAAGCCAGGAAGCCATGGGATTCAGTCGTGTGTCATTACCAGGAAATAGGTTCCTGTTTCTTAGTTGTGCCACCCGCAGTTCGTCAAATTGTTTACTCTCTTGACTATCATAAAATAGGAGCTGTCTGTTTTCTCAAAATAAGTAAATAAAACCCCCTAAAATCATGTGTGTAGACAAGTAGACAGTGTATAGTTATAGACTGTCTAAGTGTCTATGTATCATTAAAAATAAAAAATAAATAATATCGCCTTATTTATACTGCCCGATTAAAACTACTAAAGTCCCATTAATTCCAGCAGTAAGCCCAAGACATAATATTATTATGTGGTAAAAATCCCAAATGGGAGGGGATAACTTGTCATGTCCCGGTTGGGTTTCGAACCCACGACCTCTGTCTGAAAACTCTGGATTCACAGAGTGCCGCCTTTACCACTGAGCTACCGGGACAGATGATGCGAATGGACGTCTGTTGGTTTGGTCCAGTGCGCGCCGGGCCGACCCCATGATACCTATGTTATGCGTGGCCTTATGTACCAATGTAACATTGAAGGAGAGAAAGAGACGACTATATCTCTATCCTATCTGTGTGTGTATGTATAGCTACATGCAGGACTCCATATCTGTACGTCCGAATCGAAGAGGTGCTCAAACTGGTGGTTGAAGCCCCTCCGGAGTCCCTGATTTCCGACAGCGGCGGCCCCTTGAAGAACTTCTAGCGGCCCCCTGAGTTAAACAACTTCTGGCGGCTTTGCGGCCGTTGTACAATTGCGGGCGGCCGTGCGGCCCTTCATCGTCTCAGACGATTTGCATCTTTGGGCGGACGTTATTTTTGAATTTGGAGTACCCAGTGAATAAATTACCTAATTTTAATTTCTTGTCTCAGCTGATGCATTGAAATTTGAATCTAAGGCCACTGAAAGCGAATCAAGTACCAGAAAATTTACGATACCTTTTGAGTTTTGAGATACCTTTGCACTCTTTGAAAAGTGGCTGAAGAGATGGTCCTCTCTCGCAACTCCGTTTTTGACCTTTCGTTGATTGTGCCGTGAAAAACCCCCTCGCCCACTCCCCCCCCCCCCCCCCCCCCCCCCCCCCCCCCCCACACTTTGTGAACATCCAATGTGCTCTATAGCTATACTGGTGGAGTCGGGTATGGATAGCCAGAACAGAACCAGGATTCTGATAGTCCTCTCCATGTAGCCTGAATGCTGCATAGCTCAGCGCTGTCCAACCTGGGGACCTCCCACCCCCCCGTGGTCGGGAATGGTCCCCTTGTCTTTAGTTTTTTTTTGGCACATCGTTATCACACAGATTGAATAATAATAATAATAAAATCATTTGTTTTATTTTTCATATATTTTTTTTTATACAGAGAACCCATCGTAAGCCATTTTTATTTGGCTTCTAAGATGTTGTAAATATTGTATGTTGTAAATAATACTGTTGTATGTTGTTAATAATACTGTTGTTTGTCTTGGCTATGTTTTGATATGTTTTTTGTACATAGGTATCCAATTATCCATGCTATGGTTTTAAATTTGTTATCGCGTATGTTTTTGATTGCTTTCTGATAATGTTTTTATGTTTTATTCATCCTTAGTGCAAGATTGTGATAATGTATGGGACGGTATTTGCCATTGTTGAAGTGTGTGAGCGAGCCATGTATATTTGCTTTACCAAAAATATCAAATTTTGGTATCTTTGTAATTAATTTAGGTCATCGTTTCACGCTTGCGCTCTAATACTGTCCCGAACACGCCAGACATTGGCGGGAAACCCTGCGTTGTCGATGTTGAGAACCGCTGACATAGCAGAAGATATCCTTACCAACATAGAAGTACAGTGCGTGCGGAAAATTCTGCAACAGGTGACGAGATAAATGGGGGGTTGAAAAGTATGTGGGCCAAGTTGGACTGGGTATTAGTTCAGTTCTTCATTTGGTGGTCGTTTGCCCGATCGTGCAGTTCTCTTTTAGACGTACATACATCAGCTAGGTAGACCTCAGTAGCTTGATCGATAAGGCGGCGGACTTGTAACCTGGAGGTCGGCGGTTCAAGTCCCGTTTTCAGCGTAGTTTTAGTAAAGCGAGTTTAAGTAGTTTTAATATCACCAAAGTGATTAACACAAATATGATAACATTTTTTTCTTGTTAAACTTTTACATCAGCTAGGTACCTGGATAGCTGATGTACGTCTTCTAGAATCTCAATGTGTTTATGGATAATATAAATGAAGTGTGTATGGATAGCACTCTGTGAATCCAAAGATCTCAGAGTTCGTGGGTTCGAAACCCAGCCTGGACATGATAAGTTATCCTCCCATTCGGGATTTTTACCACATAATAATATGTCTTGGTCTTACTGCTGGAATAAAATGGGACATTAATAGTCCTAATCGGGGAGTATAAATTAGGCGATATTATTATTTTGCCCTCGATTTATGACACGTCGTCTGCTTTTCGGCAGTTTTGGCACAGTGTGTATTCTGGCATGTTGTTGGTATGGCATGATCGAATGGAGGAGGAGGAGGATGATAACTTTTTTTTTATGAGTCGAGTTTGAGTCCTCTCTCGCTAGTAGTGTCGATGAGATTATTTTTCGAGACTTTGGTCCGCGATGAGATTATTTTTCGAGACTTTGGTCCGCGATGAGATTATTTTTCGAGACTTTGGTCCGCGATGAGATTATTTTTCGAGACTTTGGTCCGCGATGAGATTATTTTTCGAGACTTTGGTCCGCGATGAGATTATTTTTCGAGACTTTGGTCCGCGATGAGATTATTTTTCGAGACTTTGGTCCGCGATGAGATTATTTTTCGAGACTTTGGTCCGCGATGAGATTATTTTTCGAGACTTTGGTCCGCGATGAGATTATTTTTCGAGACTTTGGTCCGCGATGAGATTATTTTTCGAGACTTTGGTCCGCGATTTGATATGATGAGGTCCACTGCGGGTTTCATTTGTGAAACAGAGTTGACGCCGTACACAGACATAGTTTTGGAGAGGTATGTCAAAGACGGGGTCTTCAGTAGTTGTTGGAGGTATCCGGACAATTTTCGGACGAATAGAGGTTGAGTTCCGACGAGAGGCACTCTCTTTTCGACTCATCTCTGAGGGAGGGAGAGAAAGAGAGAGATTTTTTTGTACATTTTTTGAGTGAAGTACAAATTATCAATAAAAAGAGAGAAAGAAAGAGAGAGAAAGAAAGAGAGAGAAAGAAAGAGAGAGAAAGAAAGAGAGAGAAAGAAAGAGAGAGAGAAAGAGAGAGAGAAAGAGAGAGAGAAAGAGAGAGAGAGAGAAAGAGAAAGAGAGAGAGAGAGAGAGAGAGAGAGAGAGAGAGAGAGAGAGAGAGAGAAAGAGAAAGAGAAAGAGAAAGAGAGAGAATATTTTTTTTTACAATTTTTGAGTGAAGTACAAATTATCAATAAATACACGATTTATGTTCTTTGGCTATTGGAATGAAAGTCGGCTTTTCTTTGATGTTTTTCTATCCGACGTCATATTACATAATAATCGTCATATTTATTATTTAGTGGGTAATGCGTATCGATGACGACTATATTTCCCTTATCAGTAAACAAGACGAGTATTTCCTACATAGAAAATGTTGGTATAGTCGAACTTTCTAGTCTAATTAATTAATTCTGCCGACCTCCGTGGCTCAGTGGTTAAGAGCATTGGTCACTGACCCGGAGGTTGCGGGTTCGAATCCCGGCCCTAGCGGAAAAATTTAACCGAGTTTTTCCGTATCCGGAATGGCATGGATGTAAATGTAAAGTGTCCTGAAGTAATGGGAAGGCGGTTCCGAGGCACAACTACCTTTTTTTTTTAAAAAAGATTTTTATTTATTTAATTCTATACGTTTTCTTGTAAAACACCGAAGCACTTGGAATTTCTATTTTCCTTTAGGTCTTTTCCAAAAGTATACATGATGTGTTAATAAAATTCTGGCACCTAATATAGCAAATAAATTTCATTATTATTTACTTTGCTAGGTCTTTTATGAAACTAAACTAAACTTGTGTACATGAACTTCAAGCACATAATTATAGCAAATACATTGCATTATTAAATAATGAAATGTATTTGCTAATACATAATTTTTTCAAATAATTTTTATTCGAAAAAAAAACGAGTGCCACAGATCGAACCTAGGATCTCTGGGTACAATGAGCGAGCGCCTTACCACTAGACCAGCACGCTGGAATGTGTTATGTATATCATGTTCTCGAGGAGCTATGTGGAGTGAGGAAGATTGAGCGGAGATGAGCTATTTCTCATTTCTTCCTGTTCAAATTCCTTTGTTTTTAACCCGTTCGGTGATGCAGGGGCCAAATGTGAACCATCATGATCACCGAACCGTAGGAGAGAGAGAGTTCTGTATACTTTGTAGTGTTATTTCTGGAAGATATTTAGGTCGTAGAAAATGCTTTGAGCATTAACCTCGCCTGGTGCTTACCTTCATCCAGAGTATTTAAGCTCGTCTGGCGGTTACCTTCCATTAAAGAGTGTTATTATTATTACTTCCCTAATATTTCTCATATTATAGAAATGGGAAGTATTGTGTTCGTTTTTATAAAAAAAATAATTGTACTGTTTTGCAATAATAAAACGATATGTACTGATCAAAGGTCTATATGCTTCAAAAGTTTATGCACCACTGTTTATTTAAGTAACCGTGTATGGTTTGTTGTATATTCACCCATTAAGCACTGCTGAGTTCGAATTGCGAAGCATTGTTTGTCTTCCGTCATATTATACTACATTCTCAAGCTGAGGACTCAAGGGAAGAAAAATCCTGCCATTGTTGCGAATCCGAAGTCGAAAAAATACGCGAGCTTCAGTAGAAACATTGCCTCATTGTGTAGAGGAGAAGATAAGGAAGATAGGAAAGAGCAGATAGAAAAGATTAAAAAAAATAGGTAAATCTACTCTGAACCCGGGACCTTAAACCACCGACCTCCTGGTTACAAGTCCGCTGCCTTATCGATGAAGCTACTGAGGTCTGTTCGAATATTGATATTGAATGTCTTATCCATGATGAGCTTGAAGAGAGAATCATAGTTTAGGGTATTCAAGAGAATGATGGGACGGTTACTCAAAACCAGCCTGCCAGAAATTGGCCATATTCGGGACTCGGAACTGACGACCCCCCGGTTACGATTCCAAAGCGGTTCTGATTCGAGATAAGTAGCAGTAGCGTCACGAAAGAAATTGATCTTAAGGACGAAATAGAATAAACTTAAAAAAATTGCCCATTTAAAATAAATATAATCGTCCGTCAAAGGGTTACAATACCGACACATGAGCTGTGTCATTGCTGAAATATGGCGAAAATGCAATGTGGGGTTTCACTTATATCGTGTGCTAATCAATGTGACCCAAGGTTACGTGAGTGAGCAATATGGGCAACAATAATACGATTGGAACGTGTAGACAATGGGGACTTGTTCCCTTGGGGGCAACATTCTTTCCCTGCTGCGCGCAGGATCTGTTGAGAATCGCAGGACGAAGATGATTGAGGGTTGGGTGAAAGAGATTGCCAAATAACGCCGCCCTTGATTAGGACATGTGTATTGTGTATACATTTTATCCATATTTACTTTCTTTATCTTAATATTATATAAATGTCAAAGTCACTGACTGACTGACCACTGACTGATCATCGCTCTACAGCCCAAACCATAATATCTAGGAAGCTGAAATTTGGTAGGTAGCTTTGTCTTATAGTCTAGATGTGCAATAAGACGGGATTTTTCGAAACTCCCACTACAACACCTGCCACTGGCGAAAAAGGATTTTTGCTTTCACGGCCATGCCTCGGCCCGCTTGTCCTATAGAAAGAAAAGTAATGGAATCGCCCATTTTTTTATTATTATTTTAAATAAATCATTTGTTTTATTTTTCACCTGGGCGTCCATATAATCCTCTCACCACCGTGGTATAGAATAGAATAGAATATACCTTGTTTATACTGCCGAGGTAAGACTGAAAAGTCCATTTACTCCAGCAGTCAAACAGGTCTTATATATTTTATAGGATAAATATTTATCAATTTAACATATAAAAAACCATGTTTATAAAAAAAAAAAAAAATATATAGACATCTGTGCTTATCTCACAGACACGGAATTATTATTACCAATGTTGTGTGCTGCTCTTGTGCCAAACTCTCACCTCAGAGGGTTAACGCATGCCACAGAGAGAGAGAGAAGGATAATGATGATTTTGGAGTCATGAGGAGGGCTCAAGGTCGCCTAGCGTCGTCTCCTTCTCGGTAGTCCAAGAACCCCTTCTTGGGCCCTCCGGGGCTCTCGGGTTCGGGTCCCGGTGAGGAATTTCGAAATTTTTGGTGCGGAGTTTGGTTCGACCTTCCCCCGAAGATAGAGATGGAGAGAAGCTCTTCCTTTTTTTTTTTTTTTTTTTTTTTTTCATCTCGAACATCGCGATAGGCTTTTTTTTGGCTAGCGCGCGCCCGAAAAAAGTAGTGTTTTTCCTTCTTTTTTTTAATTTTAAATGAATTTGCAAACAAGTTGCCTCTTTTTATTGGTTGTGTTTTGTTTTGTGTTTTTTTTTTCTTCTTCGAACTATCATTTTCTTTTTCGAGTTTTAATAAATGTTTCGACTGTTGAATTTTGAAAGTCATCTAATTTTTAAAATAATTGTAAAAATTAAATGACACAATTATTGTGAATCCGGTGTTTGTATTGATAGAAAAACAATGAATGTATAATTATTATGAGCCTTTGTTTTTACATGTGGGAAAAAGAGCCCCGACGCGATCAGCTTGAATTTGTGAATTATAAATTTCCATCGCTTAATCGAAGATTATCGAATGGCAGTTCTTTTTAGAGTGTTAATTATTTGAATTCACTGTGCAAAACCTAGTTAATTGTTTTTAATTTAACTAAATTATTTATGATATTGTGCTTTTTTTCAAAACATTCTACACAGATGTTTCCTTTGGAAGAATATAATTATCAACAATAACGTCATTCATTAACTGATGTGTACTTTTTTTTAACCATTTAATTTGGCTTTTTTTTAACGTTGCTTTCAACTGCATGGTCGTATCACGACGGGGGTGTTACCCTCCTTTCCCTGGAAACTCAGAAACCTGCTTCCTACATTAACCTCACCGAGCCTGGGTTGGGCCGAAATGCCAGTACATACCACGAAGTCTTCACCTCACTCGCCTTTGCTTAACTTCGGTTATCCTAATACGAGAACCGGTGCATTCTACGCGCCATCGATACTGGGGCTATTGTTTTGAATAGGGAACTGCCATAACTTGTGAATCCTCTTTGGCTATTAATTTTGCCAGTTCGCCCTTATTACTGGAGACTAGGCCTTCTTCCAGAAAGCTTTCTATGCATCGGAGTTAAGAACGTGGTGTAGGCTATTCGCGGCTCAAACCTAATTGGGACTGGACTTGAACCACTTACCTCCACAGGTTACAAGTTCGCCGCCTTATCGATAAAGATACTGAGGTCGGTTAAATAACAATAAACAATGCCATGTAAATCTCAGCGCCACTAGTTTGACCTCCCACGATTTTTTTTTTTATATACAAAAACAAAAAAAAATATTTCCGATTTCTAATACATATTATAAATTTCTCGGAAGTAATACGGAATTTAAACTTGCATGTTCGCGCTTCTCATTGAAAATCCTTGCGGTGAAATTGCATTTTTACCAATTTGTCCGTGCGACCGACGCGCTACGGTGTGCCCCACTGGTGATGCCTAGTGGCAAAAAAAATGTGCAATCTTTTTCACACATACTGGATTGTGTGTGTCAATGCGCCATGTACCGCGGATTGTGACTAGTTGCAATCAGTCGGGCTTGTGCACAAATCTGATCAGATAGTCCCGGCCGACCTTCTCTAGTCCCGGCCGAACGGGAATTTAGTAGATGACAATATTTTTTCTTCTTCTCTATCTCGATTTTGCTGTATATTAATTTAATTGGATATTTTTCCCGACATATTCGACCAATCGAGTCGGAAGAATTTGCGATATGCCGTGACGTTACTTCCATTCTTGGGAATTCCTTTTATTATTTTTTTATTTTATTTTTTTTTCTATCAGAAAATTGAAATTATATAACTCTCCTCTACCCATTATTGGTTATTTTCTGAAGAAGTTATTTTCTCGGCATTTGCTCGTAAATTTCATTCGATACCACGTAAACTGATGTGTTGCGAGAACCTCGAGATTCCTTCTGTCCGATTATGGACGTCGTTTTCCCTTGTACAGACGGGACTTGAAGATTTTGAAGAAATAACTTGAGTTAATATTAAGCTACCTATTTCTCTTGCTTGCCAATAAAATAAACTTATAAATAGCCATGGTCGATGGTTCGTTGAATACACCGGTTCTTGTGAGATCATCGAAGTTTCAAGCAACGCCGTCCAGCGAGGTAAAGAGTTGGTGACGCTGGCATTCCGGCCCAACCCAGGCTGGGTGAGGTTGAACCACCGACCAGGTCACAAGACCGCGCCTCAACGATCAAGCTACTGTCGGTGTAAATTACGATCATGTATTATTATTATTGTTAATATTTAGTACTTTATTGGCAAACTACATAATACATAGTGCAACACAGGACATGAAATAAAAGGAACTCAATAGGATATGTAGTGAACCAAAGGGCGAGGTTAAAGTCTGTGGCTTTCTCTACCACCAAACCCCATTGAAGTTTATGTTTGTTTTTTTTTAATTTTAACATATTAACGGGGTTAATCCGTGTTTAATTTTTCTAAATTAATTACAAACAAAAGTTTATCTCACTTTTTCAAGCGGGACATGGTAAATTTCCTGTGCGAGCACCCCTATGCCACAGTCATCGCATTCTGATGGACGATTTCATGTAACCTTCGGGTCAAATATCAGCGGTGATATGACCGGTGAGACCCATGTCGGATCTCATGTTACCGGCGGTCGCTATCCACGGGCACATGATATGTAGACTATCTTGCCGTCTACGATCAGTGTCAGCTTTCAGTCTATTGACAGTAGAGCCAATGCACTGGTCTACAGCAGCTCTGGAAACAATATAGTCACAATCACAGTGCATGAATTTTTCCTTATTAATTTGAGTTTGAGACCACATAATAATAAGACTCTGAGGGTTAGGTGGTAGAAATGGTAGGATGTTAATCATTGAATAAAATTGTTGATTAAATAAAGTAATTGATACTTACTTTCCGTGTCCATGAGTATTGGAAGGAATTGATGGGGTATTAACCCCTGTGGACACCCAGAAGCAATTTTCTGGGCTCCTTCCATGTCCTGTGTGTGGCGTAATGTGTGGTGTTTATGTGAATAAATTTTCCTGGCGAAAACATTCTTAAAATCAGAAAAAAAAATAGGAGTTTTCAATTTTGATGTTGTCTGCTTTAAAACTGGCTGTGGTTAAAGTCATTGATTCCTGTGACAAATGATAAACGCACTCTAACTGAGGGTCATATGATGTCATAATTATATTAGGTATGTCTTGTGGTAATGATTTGATTGCTTTGCGCGTTAAACTCACTTCATTGGTCACCACGCCATTAATCTCTAGAGTCCTCTACCACCATCATAGTTTCATCATTTTGTTTTGATTCTATGATGTGTCGATGTTTAAACACTAAACGGGTGTTGACTTATGGTTTTTGTTTATCGAGTAAATTGATAGAGGCTCTGCTTATTGATAAATCGGATCGCACTTAGATGTGATCACTTATTGTTGATATAGTTTGAACTCGTCCTAGCATAAACAGCGACAATTTCGGACCATTTCTGGTATTGGTTTGCTGATGGTAATTGCATGTGGAAATAATTAATGTAAACGATTCTCGGATTGAGAAAAGCATTTGTTTATAATATTAAAATAATAATATCGCCTTATTTATACTGCCCGATTAGGACTATTAAGTCCCATTATTCCAGCAGTGAGCCCATGACGTATTATTATGTGGTAAAAATCCCAAATGGGAAGATAACTTATCATGTCCCGGCTGGGTTTGGAACCCGCAACTTCTGGAATCTCTGGATTCACAGAGTGCCACCTTTACCACTGAGCTATCGGGACAGTTTAATGTATCGTGTTCAAAATTATTATTGGTATCTTGATTTAGAAAGAATCCGAATTCGTATAATGAAAGTCTTGACTGAATGTTGAAAACCTTGCTTGTGCAAATGCTCTCTTAGAGGATAATAATAAATTAATTGATGTCTGGTTTATGACTTTTCGTCACCCCGTAATAATTTAATTAGACTTGGAAATCCATAGTTAACAACTGCTGTTGTTAATAGTAGTAGACTTAAACCTAAAGCTTAGCTAGCGCAGACGGCACGTTGAATACACCAGTTCTCATCCGATCACTGAAGTTAGGCAACGTCCAGCTTGGTGAGGATTTGGATTGGTTACCTTGGGTTAAAAGTAACAGGGTTGTTTGTCCAGCGATTAGTGGGTGAAACATCCAGAGCCATGTAGTTCAAAGCCTCCCCCCCCCTAAAAGCTCACATTTGTATAATTCATTCATATTCATACATACAGAACTATAATAAATTATCTTCACTCTACTTGAAGTCTTCAATGTAAACAATGATGAATAATGTGAAAGTGCAGTAGTAAACACAAAATCAAATTTTTGATCTATCTCGTAGAAATTTCGTATATTAAATTGTCACTAAAATGTTTTTTTTTTTAATAATTTAACGAAGATCAAACTATAAAACTTTCAAATGAGATCAACAAACTTTTCATGCATCTGTAGTAAGTTATCATTATTTTTTTTTTAACATTTTATTTATTTATAAACAATATTGGATTTTTACAAAGGTTCTTTTCCTAAGCTAATGATAAAAGCTTCTTGAATGAAAAAAAAGTAAAAAAAAAAAAACATTATTAAATAAAAATCAGAGACAGATGAAAAATATTCAAATGGAATCAACACCACGTGACGAGTACAGTGTTCACCGAAAGTAGTGCCACGTCCGCCCGCCCCCATGGACACGGAATGTCACGGTGGTTCCTCCTCCTGGGTGTACCACAACACCTGGGTGCCCCTGTACAACGAAGTCCCCGCCCCCCCCGTGGTGTACTACATGCTGGCGGAGGAGCTGGTCTATCTGCAGCTCTGGGAGGAGGAGTGTGTAAGTGGCTCCGCCCATTTTCGAGCATGTGGGCGTGTCTGTTGCTTCTTGTTGGATCAGCTGGATCTTCTTGTTTTATAGGCTTCCTTTTTTTATGGCAGGATTCTCACTGGAGTGACCTCTTCCAAAAATCTAATAAAAACCAAAAATCTAATAAAAATTCTCACAATATTAATAATATCGCCTTATTTATTTATGTAGCCCGATTAGTACTACTATTAAGTCCCATTATTCCAGCAGTAAGCCCACAATATGTATTACTATGTGGTAAAAATCTTTTCATTTGACCTCTATTTGGGGCGAAATAAATAGACGTTTTTGTAATACCTCTGTGACGCTAAGTCAGGGATTGCGTACGAATTTGTCTATGAATTTCGCCCTTATAGTAGAACTTTTAAGACTCGTAAGACCGCAACCGCTCCGGTCGTATGAAATTCTGAAAGTTCGCTCTTACTGTCGCGCGTCGCGTCGTCACGTCATCTACTCTTAGACCACATAACGAGGCTTGAAATATCAGAAGGACAAACGGTGGCCACAGTGTTATTTCCACACAGTTATTTTTTTATCGAGCCTTAAAGAAAAAGCTACCGACCGATGCCGTGTTGAGATAATTTTCTTATGTCAATTACGGCGTATTTCACAGCTGAGTACCAATTTATTTAATGTGGACAAAAGTTGTATTGAACAAGATATTATTGTACGATATCCAAGTCGCTATGAGCAGCGGTTCTCAACCTTTATCCGTCCCCGTGCCCCTTGTTTACTAGACGTCAATCTCGCGAACCCCGGTCGCCTTTTCATTAATATTGTGTACTAAATTGTTGTACCAGTCAGTGCTTCATTTCATAAAGCTTTCTCACTCTCATAATCTCCTAATATCCCTTTCCGATGCACTCTGATTCCGTCATTTTGGTGAACAAATCCCAAATGACCCAATTAGAGTGTAGTGGAAAAGGAGATTTGGAGATTATGAGAGTGAGAAAGCTTTCTGGAACGAGTCCCCCCCCGTTTGAGAACCGCTGCTATAATAGTTATAATGTTTGTATAGATTTTTTTTTAAGCGTGATAAGATATTTTGAATCAATGATATACCACCTAGTCGCTTTTTAATGAAAATCTGTGATTTTATCTCGCATGTAACGTGACAATTTTGTCGTATGATTCCAGGCTAAGAAGGAGATATACGATGTGAAGCAGCAGAGACTCTACCTGGCCCAGGACGAGTACAACCATCTGAACAATGCCCTGCTCAACAACTCTAGAAGCAGCTGTAAGTATAAATCTAGAAGTAAGGCCAAAGTACTTTATTACTTTATTTATTTATTTAAAAAATATGTATACGAGCATATTTACCCTGTACTAACTAATTTTACAATTCGTTTCCCTAACTAATCGTAAAAAAAAAACAAAAATATAAAACTATCCAACATTAGACTATCTACTTATCTAAATAGAAATATAATTACTTTCAGAACGGGAAACTCCATCCCCTCTGAACACGTGAGGCTAGTGCAATTTCCGGCCCTATCCAGGCTTGAAATTTTGAAAAACCGGCCCTATCCAGGCTTAAAGTTATGAAAAACCATTTTTTCATTGATATATCAAAATTTATAAATCAATTCATAAATGTCCAGGCTTGAAATTATGAAAAACCGGCCCTCTCCAGGCTTAAAATTATGAAAAACCATTTTTTCATTGATATATCAAAATTCATAAATCAGTTCTTAAATATCCAGGCTTGAATTATGAAAAACCATTTTTTCATTGATATATAAAAATTCATAAATCGGGAGGAATTAAAGAGACCAAGCGTTGGTAGCACAGTGGTCAAGGAGTCGGTTCGGTAATCCAAAGGTCGAAACCCAGTCGGGACGTGACAAGGGTTATCCTCCCTTTTAGTATTTTTACCACGTAATCTCTATATATAAAACAGAAAAAAGGACTACCTACCTACCTACCTACCTACCTATGTTTGTTTGTTTGTCCGGAGTTGTTTAGCCAAAACGGTAAGAGAATAGCGAAAAATGTCTCAGAATTGACCCCCCCAAAACCATTATCGCTTTGTCCAGAAAAATTATAAAAAGTTCAAAAAGGCATTGCTGTCCAGCAGTTCGGCCATGCCTTAATAAATTTGAAATTTAGTGCCGTTGCAAAGCACGGGCAAACGGCTAGTAATTAATAAGTCTTGGTCTTTTTTGCTGGAATAATGGGACTGTCTACCATGCCAGTAAGAGTGAGTCGATGAGGTCAAGGCGGAAGACTAGAAACGTAAAAAAACAGGGGATAGACCCGTCCAATGTTTGAAATTTTTTCTCAATTATCTACATTTTGGGCGGAATTAATAGAATTTTTTGTAATACCTCTGTGATCGATAAGGCGTAATCTGGAGGTCGGTGGTTCGAGTCCCACCAAATTCAGCAAATGTTTAGTAGAGCGAGTTTGAGTAGTTGTGATATTACGATTGTAATCAACACAAATATGACAAGTTTTATTTGCGAGAAATTTCTAATATTAGAAATCAGAAGTACTGTGTTCGTTTTCGTTTTTTGCTCCGATTTCAATTTTTTTTCTTGTAATATCTGGACTTTTCTCAACCTCCTGTTTTTTCTTATAATAATAATAACTCTTTATTGACAAGAATAATATTGACAAAGGGCGTGATTATTGCCTGAGGCAATCTCTGCCATCAAACCCATTTTTTTTCTTATGTTTATTAATTTTTTTCTTCTCTTGTTCCCTCCTCAGTATGTTCGAGCTCCTCCAGTGCCAGCACAAAGTATGACGTGGACCTCCTCAAGTCTGACGTGGCCCTGGCGAGGGACCGAGTCTCGCGGCTGAAACGCGAGCTGGAACAGATCAGAACCGAGATGAACTACACGCAACGCGGAGTCGAGACGTTAGCTTCGTAAGTAAAAATATAAAAATATATATCAACATAAAAAAATAATGTATCTTTTTAAAGGCACGGTCGAGTGTTGATGAGAAAGCTGGATCCGCGAGGTCAAACAGGGGAAACTGTTCAGCCGGCAAGACTTGCAAAATATATATATTTTACAACAACAACAACAACAAATAAAAAGGAGATTGAAAAGCCGCCAACGGTTCCAAAAAGAGTGTATTGCAACCTCTTCTTGTGTGAGGCCTTTTTTTCTGAGGAAGAGGAAAGCTCATGCCGAAATGTGTGGAACTCAAACATGGCTGTTCCCTGACTCAAAACCCCCGACTTTTAACAACGAAAAAAGGAGGCCGAAAAGCCGCCACCGAAGGCGACATAGAATTGAACAAAAAGTTTAGTATTGCATCCTCTTCCTGTTTGAGGCCTTTTTTTCCTGAGGAAGGGAAAGCCACTGCCGAAAAATGGCCCAAAAACGCTTGGCGCATCAATGCTGATAGAGAAACCTTGATGTAAGAGAACAATTTCGAAGTCCAAATTACCTCTCAACAAGGTAAAATAACCTCTAAGAGAAAACTAGGATAAAAGAGAGAAAAAATCCGGTCCCTTGAGTTCTCCTATACACAGGTTCTGTTGTATTAATGTACACCGTGCACTGTTAGTCAAGTGGTTAACGCGCTAGTCTGGTAATCCAGACTAGCGTAGGGATCCGATGGTTCGAATCCCACGCAGTGCATGAATTCTGCTTCATTAATTTGAGTTTGTGCCCACATAATAATCAGATTCTGAGGCTTCGGTGGTAGAAAATGCTTCGAGCCTTAACCTCGCCTGGTATTTACCTTCCACTAAAGAGTGTTATTATTATTAATGTAATAGCAATAATAATTTTTCTTTTTTCGCATACTATTACCTGCTGATGAGAGCAAATAAGCTCGAAACAGCTGTCCAGGTATGTTCTGATATTCATGTACATCTAGCACAACTTCTCACTTTTCTGTTTATGCTGATTATGCTGATACAGGGTGGAACAGACATGTAAACAATGACTATTCTTTCTCTCGCATACAGGGTGGAGCAAAAACTAGGCGGGACGGGCGCCGAGAGCACGGGCGAGTGCTACAACATCTCCGAAGTGAGCGCCATCATGGCGGAGCTACGCGAGATCCAGAAGTCGCTGAGCTCGGGCGAGCAGGAGCGGAGCGAGCTCATGCGAGGTCTCGCCAAGCTCAAGGACGAGCTGACGCGTCTCGAGCTCTGCGCAGACTCCTCGAGTCCCGACGTCTCCACCCTGAACCTCCAGCAGTCCCCGCCCACCCTGAGTACGGCATCGCAGACGGACCTGTGCGCCGAGGTATGGGATCTACTTCTTTTTATTATCATGGCTGTATGTCCAATGCCAGAAAAACGCAAAAAAAATAAAAAAACTAATGCCAAAAAAATAAAAAATATTTTTATTATTATTATTATTATTATTATAATAAGAAGCCAAATTAAAATGGCTTAGGATGGGTCCTCTATATACAAAAAAAAATATAATAAATAAAACGAATGATTTATTATTATTATTAATAATAAAAAGTAAAAAAATTGATGAATATTCAATTATTCACACATGCATGTCCTATATTTTGTCCTAATTAAAATGCGGGCTTAAAGAGTTCCCTATCCAGATAATCAATAGATCGATAAGGCGGTAGACTTATGCGTAGATTTAGTAAATCGAGTTTGAGTAGTTGTGACATCACGAAAGTGATTAACACAAATATGATAACTTATACTCGTCATCTCATTTTTTTTATTTTATTAAGAAGTATAATCCATGTTTTATTTTTTTTTTTTAATAAAAAAATCCCAGGGACCACCGTCCTTCCGGAAGGGAACCGAGGATGCAAGAAACCTTCACAGTCCCTCATCCTAGACTTACTAAACTTCATGAATCGCCACTGAACAGAGCAATGACTCTATGTAATGAAGTACACTTAAGTACATACGACTTTTTACTGTCTAAGGAAGCTTTTAAAGCAAATGTAAGACAATTAGTTTATGTTCTTAATTATTTTATTTTAATGTGAACATTGGTATTGTTGTTTCAATTTATAGTTCTAAGAATTTTTGAAACAATGTTCTGTTCTTAAAAAAAAAAAAAAAAACATTTCCTCTCTGAATTTTTTCTATTAATTTCGCCCCTAATGGTTCTCTCTCTATGTTTGGTGTTTCAGCTGGTGCCCATGGGCACCCGCCTGGCGGAGATGGCGCGCATGCGCCTGGAGTACGATGAGACGCGGAAGCGCATCCAGATCATACAGACGCAGCTGGCTGACCTGGAGGAGAAGGTAAGTCGAAACAGCGCAGCGCTTCCACAGCTGGCTCAGCAGCTACCCTTGAGGAAACCCCCCCACGTCTGGCTGGGGGACATTAAACAGGGAGATGACCAGTGTCTCTCTAGCGGACTATAAACAGTGAACAGACTAGCCAACCCTTTTAAGCCAGGCTAGCTTGTAGTTTCCTACGCGCTTCCACCTGGTTCAGAAACCACCCTTGAGGAAACCCCCCCACGTCTGGCTGGGGGACTATAAACAGGAAGAAGACAGTGTCTCGCTAGCGGACTTTAAACAGGGAGAAGACCAGTGTCTCGCTAGCGGACTATAAACAGGGAGAAGACCAGTGTCTCGCTAGCGGACTATAAACAGGAAGAAGACAGTGTCTCGCTAGCGGACTTTAAACAGGGAGAAGACCAGTGTCTCGCTAGCGGACTATAAACAGGGAGAAGACCAGTGTCTCGCTAGCGGACTATAAACAGGGAGAAGACCAGTGTCTCGCTAGCGGACTATAAACAGGGAGAAGACAGTGTCTCGCTAGCGGACTATAAACAGGGAGAAGACCAGTGTCTCGCTAGCGGACTATAAACAGGGAGAAGACCAGTGTCTCGCTAGCGGACTATAAACAGGGAGAAGACAGTGTCTCGCTAGCGGACTATAAACAGGGAGAAGACAGTGTCTCGCTAGCGGACTATAAACAGGGAGAAGACCAGTGTCTCGCTAGCGGACTATAAACAGGGAGAAGACAGTGTCTCGCTAGCGGACTATAAACAGGGAGAAGACCAGTGTCTCGCTAGCGGACTATAAACAGGGAGAAGACCAGTGTCTCGCTAGCGGACTATAAACAGGAAGAAGACAGTGTCTCGCTAGCGGACTTTAAACAGGGAGAAGACCAGTGTCTCGCTAGCGGACTATAAACAGGGAGAAGACCAGTGTCTCGCTAGCGGACTATAAACAGGAAGAAGACAGTGTCTCGCTAGCGGACTTTAAACAGGGAGAAGACCAGTGTCTCGCTAGCGGACTATAAACAGGGAGAAGACCAGTGTCTCGCTAGCGGACTATAAACAGGAAGAAGACAGTGTCTCGCTAGCGGAATTTAAACAGGGAGAAGACCAGTGTCTCGCTAGCGGACTATAAACAGGGAGAAGACCAGTGTCTCGCTAGCGGACTATAAACAGGGAGAAGACCAGTGTCTCGCTAGCGGACTATAAACAGGGAGAAGACAGTGTCTCGCGAGCGGACTATAAACAGGGAGAAAACAGTGTCTCGCTAGCGGACTATAAACAGGGAGAAGACCAGTGTCTCGCTAGCGGACTATAAACAGGGAGAAGACCAGTGTCTCGCTAGCGGACTATAAACAGGGAGAAGACCAGTGTCTCGCTAGCGGACTATAAACAGGGAGAAGACCAGTGTCTCGCTAGCGGACTTTAAACAGGGAGAAGACAGTGTCTCGCTAGCGGACTATAAACAGGGAGAAGATAAGTGTCTCGCTAGCGGACTATAAACAGGGAGAAGACCAGTGTCTCGCTAGCGGACTATAAACAGGGAGAAGACCAGTGTCTCGCTAGCGGACTATAAACAGGGAGAAGACCAGTGTCTCGCTAGCGGACTATAAACAGGGAGAAGACCAGTGTCTCGCTAGCGGACTTTAAACAGGAAGAAGACCAATGTCTCGCTAGCGGACTATAAACAGAGAACAGACTAGCCAACCCCTACAAGCCAGGCTAGCTTGTAGTTTCCTAAGGGTTTAATGACTTAAAAGGCAACAATTTTTCTGCTCTGTACTTGGATGTTCGCGATCCACTCATACCTTGTGAGGAGAAATGAGTAGTTACTTGTATGAGTAACGACCAGTGGCGGTATAACTAGAGTAAAAAGAAATTAATGTAATAGAATTTGAAAAGTACAGGAGGCTCTTAGTAATGCTGCGCTACCTACAAAAATTGTGAAAAGGCCTTGTGCTTCACCACAAATAAAATCATACATACACATACACATACATAGGGTTGTATGCAGAGTCCTCACTGTAGGAATGCCTGGGTCATTTGTCCCTTGAGCTGATATTGTTATTCAGAGACGTTTGTTTAAAGCGTCTGTGCGCATGTGCAATCAGATGTTTCTTTATTAAATAATTGTCAAGGTCGAAGTATTCCCTATAGCAAACTCGGGACCACCCTATAGTGAACCCTATAGGGATTACAAAATCAACTCTGCATACCAGCCATATAATAATAATTCCGTGTCCGTGAGATAGGTATTGATACCTAAATCACAGTGGTGAGAGAATTATATGGACGCCCAGATCCAATGTCTAATCTCCTTTCATGTCCATTGATTCTATTTGGTTTTAACGTCCTGACTTGAGGTAGACAGGACGGGGGGTTTTACCCTCCATTCGCTAGGAATCGTACCAGCTACCCACATGAACCTCACCCAGCCTGGGTAGGGCCGGAATCGCCAGCCTCACATGTTCGGAGGGAACAGAATTTTCTGTGCGAAAAGTCTGCTCCAACCGGGAATCGAACTCAGGATCTCTGGACTACGGGCAGTAGTCACAACCGTTACGCCACGGAGGCTGGCTCCAGAGAAATACATTTATTTATTCGTTCCCTTTCTCTCCCCACCAGGTGACGCCGGGCCAGGCCGAATCCGACAAGGACCGCCTGCTCCTGTTCCAGGAGAAGGAGCAACTCCTCCGCGAGCTCCGTAGCATCAGCAGCAGCAGTGGCGGCAACAGCAGTAGCGGCAACACTCCCGCCTCGGCCTCTCGAGGCTCGCCTCGCAGTCACGCCCAGCTGAGCGATATCCAGGGAGACATCCGCAAGCTCGAGCAAGACCTGAAGGAGGCGCTCGCCATGTCGAACCGGGCCATCGCTGACAGGTAAATAATAATAATAATAATAATAATATCGCCTTATTTATACTGCCCGAGAAGGACTATTAAAGTCCCATTATTCCAGCAGTAAGCCCAAGACATATTATTATGTGGTAAAATCGGAGTGTTAACACTAGGAAGTTAACTAGAAAGTTTGACTGTATGTTTTTTTTTTTCTTTTTTCTTTCTGTCGGCCCATCTCTTATAAAACATACATGTTTAAGTTTTTCTTTCTTACTTACTTTTTAAATGAACAATGAACTTGTTTTAAGAAGAAAAAAAAAAAAAAATGGAACTTTGATAATATTTTTTATTTGTTTATATTTTCCTATTCTTCATGTATCCACAATTTAAATTCTGAACTCCCCTTTCTCAACACAGTTTTTTTTAACTTTGAGAAAGGGTACCATTCAATCATTTTAAAAAATGTATCATATTATAATTGTAATAAATAAATGGAAATTTTTTAAAAAAAAAAAAAAAAAAATGGCCTTGCCTACCAAAAAAAAAAAAAAAAAAAAAAAATCGCACACAAAGATTGTCTCTGGCAATCCAAAGAGGTAACGCAGCATGTGTTTTCTCCTCTGGATTTCCAAAGTCAAAAACTTTACCTGAATAGAATGTGAACAAAATAAATATATATTCAGTTCTATACAAAGTTGTTCACAATTAATACTCAAATATGAAAAAACAGTACAACACAAATACAATTCTAATCTGGAAAGTTCATAGAAAAAACTGGAAACACTAGGGCCACGAATTTCTAATTCAACAAATCACATGCCATTGAAAGAGCAATGCTGGAATATATTATCATGCTCTGATGAAAAGAAGATGACACCTTGTATTACAAGTAATTACTAAGTTATAATCTATTTTGTTCTATTTGTGTTCTTTTGGAAACTCACATATGAGCATACATTATAAATATATAATTGTTCCCCCCAGAATCTTATAAATACATCAATTTTTGTGTACTTCAAAAAATTCTAATCTATTCCGCTGTCTCCCTGCCCCACTCAGCTGAGCTACACGAGAGAAGCACTGCTCCTGTCGCAACTCCGCGACCCTGCGCTCCATGACGCTGCAGAATCTCAACTCCGCTCTCTCATCCGCCTCCACTCTCTCCGTGAGCTCATCGTCTAGCCTCGCTCTCTCTACCCCACTCCAAGGTGAGTATCTAGCCTCGGCTTCCTCTACACCAGCTCCAAGGTGAGTAGTCTAGCCTCGGCTCTCCACAAACCACCACTCCAAGTGAGTATCCTAGCCTCGGCTCTCTCTCTACCACCATCTCCAAGGGTGAGTATCTAGCCTCGGCTCCTCTCTCTAACCACACTCCAAGTGAGTATCTAGCCTCGGCTCTCTCTCTACCACCAGCTCCAAGGTGAGTATCTAGCCTCGGCTCTCTCTCTCTACCACCAGCTCCAAGGGTGAGTAGTCTAGCCTCGGCTCTCTCTCTACCACCAGCTCCAAGTGTAGAGCTGCCTCTTACCTCGGCTTCTCTCTTACCACCAGCTCCAAGGTGAGTATCTAGCCCGGCTCTCTCTCTCTACCACCAGCTCCAAGGGTGAGTAGTCTAGCCTCGGCTCTCTCTCTACACCACAGCTCCAAGGTGAGTAGTTCTGCCTCGCTCTACCGCTCTCTCTACCACCAGCTCCAAGGGTGAGTAGTCTAGCCTCGGCTCTCTCTCTACCACCAGCTCCAAGGGTGAGTAGCTCTAGCCTCGGCTCTCTCTCTACCACCAGCTCCAAGGGTGAGTAGTCTAGCCTCGGCTCTTCTCTCTACCACCAGCTCCAAGGGTGAGTAGTCTAGCCTCGGCTCTCTCTCTACCACCAGCTCCAAGGGTGAGTAGTCTAGCCTCGGCTCTCTCTCTACCACCAGCTCCAAGGGTGAGTAGTCTAGCCTCGGCTCTCTCTCTCTACCACCAGCTCCAAGGGTGAGTAGTCTAGCCTCGGCTCTCTCTCTACCACCAGCTCCAAGGGTGATGAGTATCTAAGTCCTCGGCTCTCTCTCTCTCTACCACCAGCTCCAAGGGTGATAGTCTAGCTCGCTTCTCTCTACCACCATCCAAGGTGAGTAGTCTAGCCTCGGCTTCTCTCTACCACCACCAGCTCCAAGGTGAGTAGTCTAGCCTCGGCCTCTCTCTACCACCAGCTCCAGGGGTGAGTAGTCTAGCCTCGGCTCTCTCTCTACCACCAGCTCCAAGGGTGAGTAGTCTAGCCTCGGCTCTCTCTCTACCACCAGCTCCAAGGGTGAGTAGTCTAGCCTCGGCTCTCTCTCTACCACCAGCTCCAAGGGTGAGTAGTCTAGCCTCGGCTCTCTCTCTACCACCAGCTCCAAGGGTGAGTAGTCTAGCCTCGGCTCTCTCTCTACCACCAGCTCCAAGGGTGAGTAGTCTAGCCTCGGCTCTCTCTCTACCACCAGCTCCAAGGGTGAGTAGTCTAGCCTCGGCTCTCTCTCTACCACCAGCTCCAAGGGTGAGTAGTCTAGCCTCGGCTCTCTCTCTACCACCAGCTCCAAGGGTGAGTAGTCTACCTGTCCTCGGCCTCTCTCTCTCTACCACCAGCTCCAAGGGTGAGTAGTTCTAGCTTCGGCTCTCTCTCTCTACCACCAGCTCCAAGGGTGAGTAGTCTAGCCTCGGCTCTCTCCTCTACCACCAGCTCCAAGGGTGAGTAGTCTAGCCTCGGCTCTCTCTCTACCACCAGCTCCAAGGGTGAGTAGTCTAGCCTCGGCTCTCTCTCTACCACCAGCTCCAAGGGTGAGTAGTCTAGCCTCGGCTCTCTCTCTACCACCAGCTCCAAGGGTGAGTAGTCTAGCCTCTGCGCTCTCTCTCTCTCTACCACCAGCTCCAAGGGTGAGTAGTCTAGCCTCGGCTCTCTCTCTACCACCAAGCTCCAAGGGTGATAGTTTTCATTTACAAAATAATGACATAGAATTATACATTAACATACATAGATATAAAATAAGAAACAACTTGATCAAGGCGGTCTAATGCCAACGGCATTCTTTTCAAGTTGTTGTTGTAGCCAGCTTGGCTACAGCTGGAGGGGTGAGTGATTGTGGTCTCCAGCCAACTTTATTTCAAAGTTGGTTCGTCCTGAACAACGTATTTCTATGTGCGATCCAACATCATGAGAACTTGGACTTTTCTTTATAAGCATTAAACCTTGGAAACTGCAACTACCGGCCTAAGGTATGTAGTCTTTCTCTGTTTATAGTCCTCTACGACACTGTCTTTCCTGTTTAAGGGTGATGGTCACACCGGTTTCGATGTCAATAACGCAGGTCTGTAAACACAGGTAGCGTGACCGTTAGGTTCGAATCTCACACAGTGACAGAATTTTAATAAAAAATATATAGCCTTATTTATACTCCACGATATAGGGACTATTAATAGTCCATTAATCCAGCAGTAGGCCAAACATATTTTATGTGGTAAAATCCGCATATGGGCAAATAACTTGTCAAGTCCCGGCTGGGTTTTGAACCCACGACCTCTGAAATCCTCTGGATTCCACAGAGTCCGCCTTTACCACCGAGCTCTACCGGGACAGAATTTGTGCTTATTTATATAAATTTGGTAGTCAACCTCGGCTTGCTTGCGACCTCGTTCGATCCCCTCAAGAACACACCATTTATTGAGAATTCATCCCCCCCCTCCCTAATTCTCATTATCATTCTCATCCCCCCCCCTAATTCTCATTATCATTCTCACCCCCACCCCCTAATTCTAATTATCATTCTCATCCCCCCCCCCTAATTCTCATTACCATTCTCATCAGCCCCCCCCTAATTCTCATTATCATTCTCATCCCCCCCCCTAATTCTCATTATCATTCCCCCCCATTCCTCCCCCCCCCCTCCCTAATTTTCATTATCATTCTCATCCCCCCCCCCCTAATTTCATTATCATTCTCATTTTAGAACCCCAATAAAAAATGGCTTAGGGGTCCTCTGTATAAAAAAAAATATGAAAAAAAACAAATGATTTATATTATTATTATTCCATCCCCCCCCCCTAATTCTCTATTCTCATTCTCACCCCCCCCAGGCTCGCTGAGCTCTGGCCTGAGCTTCACCGACATCTACGTGCCCGCCTCCTGCATCACGAGCAGCGACCCTGCAGCGGCCAGTAGCGTCAGTAGCGTCAACATGGCCGACCTGCATCGGCGCGTGGAGCGACTCCTCCGCGGAGGCGAGCTGGCCCCGCCCCCTCCCTTGCCTCCGCCCCCCTACGAAGCCCCCCCGCCCTCGTGTCAACCCCCCCGCGGCGCCGACCTCCTGTATAAAGGTAACCGACGCGCGGTCATGCTTGTTTTTTTATTTTTATCTTTGATCTGGTTGGGGGACTATAAACAGGAGTAGACCAGCATTGGCTTGGTTCTGGGGGCCCTTGTCAATTATTAGCCTCCTTGTAAAGACAGTGTCAGAAGTGCTGATCATTCCTCGACTGTCTGGCTACCATCGTTCACGATGACTTGAAACTCCATACAATTATTTTATTTTATGCCCCCATCAACCGAATGATGCGTGCGGCAAATAATATGTGATACTATATTATGACTACTGTTACCAACGTATATATTAACTTTTTATCTAGTCACTAAATGTTTTATATGTTTTAATTGATCTATGTTTTTGTAGTAACATGTATTTACATTTGATTTTACACTGGGCTTGACCCGTAAATATACAATTACAAATTACAAAATTAATGCTGCGACCTTGTGAGATCCATTTTGACCAATTTTTGTTGATGTAAATAACAAAAAAAACGCCGCCGTGTTCACTCACTCCAGGTACAAACATGTCGCAAGGCTCGGGGCTGGGACGGCCCGACGCCCACCTATCTCTGTCTCTCTCTCGCCCCTGACGCCCATCTCTGAGGCGCCCTGCCCCCGCCCCCGCCCCCACCCCCCCCCTGCCGTGCCCGAGGAAGAGAAGAAGAAGAAGAGGAGGAAGAGTTGAGCCGTGTGGGAGGAATTGGCCTCGCGTCGCCCCCCTCCTCAAGCCGAGGTGAACCTTCAACCTTTTACTAAATTTCAATACCTACTTATCTTCTTCCTCATTTATTGTTATTATTTTTTTTTTTTTTTTAGAATAAGTAAATATTATATTTTTTTATTTATTATGTAGATTTCTTTGTGGTGAAGCACAAGGCTCTAACAATTTTTTGTGGGTAACGCAGATTTAAGACCTTCCTTTACTTTCGATATTCCATTACATTAATTTCTTTTTACTCTGGTAAGCCGCACTGGTCGTTACTATACAGTAACCTACCATTTTTCCTCACGAGTATGATGACCCCGAACATCCAAGACAGAACGAAAAATTCCTGCCCCGCTGGGATCGAACCAGGTCACCAGTGTGCAATGCCCTACGCGCTAAACTCAACTCTGCCACGGACTTAAATATTATGAATACAATTTTGTAGTTTTAAGATCTAGATTTATGAAGAATTGTGTACACCGCAAGGTTAAAATAAAATAAAAATAAATTATTATTATTATTATTGCAGGTGTGTCGGCCGCGGTGTCGGATGAGTCGGTGGCCGGAGACTCGGGGTGTTCGAGGCGGCCTCGGTGAACGGGCTGAGTCTGAGGCGAACCTCGAGTCAGTGCGAGACGGCGCAGGTGCAGATCAAACTCAGGTGAGTCAGCGTGAGTCAGCAATGGACCAACTCAAGGTGAGTCAGCGCGGAAATGACAATGAGTCAGCGCGGAATCAGCAATGGACACGAAGTAAAGTCGTGGCGTGGACTTGTAAGATTTGCGTTTTTGCTAAATCAAGGACCAATACTCAAGGTGTGGCCCTTAGTGTGAGATGACGACAGCCAAAAGAAACTACGATAAGTTCAATTAAAAATATTATGAATTATGTAAACTGTGTTATATATATTTGAACCATTTATTTGTCATGTATTAAATAAATAAATCACTTGACAGTGGATGAGTAGTCTGGCTGGGGGACATTAAACAGGGAGAGGACCAGTGTCCCGCTAGAGGACTATAAACAGAGAACAGACTAGCCAACCCTAACAAGCCAGGCTAGCTTGCAGTTTCCTAAGGGTTTAATGGCTTATAAAGAAAAGTCCAAGTCCTCATGATGGTTGATCGCACATAGAAATATGTGGTTCAGGACGAACCAACTTTGAAATAAAGTTGGCTGGAGACCATCACTCACCCCTCCAGCTGTAGCCAAGCTGGCTACAACAACAACAACAACAACAGTTGACAACAACAACAACAGTGCTGTTAGCTATGGTAATGGCAAAATTTACCATGCACACCGACCTGAGTAGCTTCATCCACACGGTGGCGGACTTGGTAACCTGGAAGTTGGTGGTTCAAGTCTCAAGTTCTGTAGAAAATTAGTAGCGTGAGTTTGAGCAATTGTGACGTTACAAAAGTGATTAATGACTTCCGAAAATGTCACCATGCACTAAAAGTAAGTGTTGATTAAATAAAATTGATCAGTGTGATAAAGGCACATTGAAAAAATGTATTTTTCTTTGAAAAAATGTAATGTATTGAAAAAATGTATTCCTTTTCAGATTGAAAATATTCAATCAGTGACGAATCAAATTACCATATTTCTGTGTTTTTTCTCGGATTTTTTAATTTACATTTTCACAATTATTAGAGATTGAACAGAGGGGTACATAAGATGCTGGAATGCTGTTTTAAACAAAATACTCTTTATATTAATAATGTATTTATTTTAGTTTTTTTTATATACAATTTTTGTGGCTCTCTCCCTAAGGAATACTTCTAAGGAGTATTTTTTTAATTGGTTTTTAAATTCATATTTGTTTGTAACTCGCTCTACATTCCCAGGTACTCCTCGTCAGACAGCTCGCTTCACATCAGCATCGAGAAAGCTCGCGCGCTCTCGGCGCTCCTCTTAAATACCAGCGGTGCCGGCGCCGAAGACGTCCAAGTTCTGATCAAGGCGACCCTGCTGCCCCCTATCCCAGGACCCGTCACGTGTTGCACCACGCGACCTGTGCAGGCAACCAGGTAATCAGTCGTCCAGGGGGAGGAGCCATGATCAAAGCAGTAAACTTTTAGCACCGCCCTTGATCAAGTTTCGTTTAACAATTTCAACTTTGTTTCTTGTAAATTGTATATACTATATTTCGTAAATAAAACTTGATTGAATCTGTTCAATAATAATAATAAACTTAATGAAGATTTAAAAGTTGTCATATTTGTGTCAATCACTTTCGTGATGTCACACAACTTCTCAAACTCGCTTTTCTAAGGGAGAAATTAATGGTCGTTTTTTTTTTCTTTTCTTTTCAACAATTGGTAAAATGTTGCGCTCAGATATAATTTACATCTTTTCAGCAACTTGTGGCGGTTTCAGCTCCTCGAAAAGTGAAGATGTTGAAAAACATTAAGCACAACTTTTTCTTCTGCTTGAAATCAAATTTGATCACGGTCATGGACAACTGTAGTAGCTGTTGTTTCATGGCTATGATATAAATGAATTTTTTTTGGTGATTCCATTACTTTCCTTTTCTATAGGATAAGGAAAGTAAAAAAGCTGTGAAACACTCATCTTTTTTTTTTTAAACAATTTTTTTTATTGTGCCTGTGAAATCGAATTACTTTTTTTTAATTTCCGTTTAACCTCGCTTTCAACTGCATGGTCATATCACGACGGGAAATCAAAGCACGGTCGCGCTTTGACCGTCCGTCGATTCACAACTGTTGGGTTGGGTGGAAGAGATTGCCAAAGGCAATAACGCCGCCCTTTAGTTAGGACATAATTATATTATATATATATTTATTTATTTTTCTTTATTCTTCTCTTATATTGTATTTTAATTTGTAATTATTTGTATGGACAACTCAGATTTAACAAACATTTATTTATTTATTTTTTCAACAATAATTAAAACATCTTTGAAAAGGGTTTGCTCTGGTTTCAGTTTTTTTACTTTCCTTATCTTATAATAAGGAAAGTATTGTATTCGTCGAAAATTTGACCTACCCATTTTTTCACATTTCTGGACGAATCATAGCCTCAGGATACCAAAAAAGTTGTTTTTAGCCATTGGTCCGTGCGTCTGTCTGTCTGTCTGTCTGTCTGTCTGTCTGTGTGTGTGTGTGTGTAAACAGGATATCTCGAGAACGGTAAAAGCTAGAGACTTGAAATTTGGTATACAAATTAATTTTATACACCAGACGAACCACGAAACTTTTGGTTGAAATCGGCCGCAAGATGCGGCCGCAGGGCCGCAAATATTGGCCGCAACCGCCGCTTCTTTGAATTGGTTAAAGATACAAAAAAAGTTAGAGAATAACATTTTCTCAGATTAAAAAAATAATACGGGTTCACTCTGATCATTTTTTTGATATCTTGAACTTTTTGGAACCGAGCCCCAATTTACCGGTATTTTGAGGGGACCCGCTTGGACTAACTTTTTTATTATTCACCCTAGGTGGGGGTTGCGACATATCAAATCCAATGATTTTGAGGTGCTCATCAAGAATTTGGCACTTATTTTTAACTATCTGTTACCGTTGAGTCACCAGTGGCGGAATTCGACTTCTTTTTGGGGGATAAGGAAAGTCGTGTGATGTTTACACCAGATTTTTTTTAACTTCATGGGAAGGCACCCCTGCTCCATCTTCCATGTTAAAACTTCTCGCCTTGTATCTTAAACTGCTAATAATCTTTCTAAACTGTTAATAATCTTTCTAAACTCAAGTTTTTCTCCACCCTCCAGTCACAAGCCCCGGTTCGGCGAAACATTCACCTTCGGCTCGCTGCCTCTAGCCAAGCTCTGCAGCAAGACGCTACAGGTGAACGTGTGGGCGGTCACCGGTGCCAGCGGTGGAGACAAGCGGATGGACTGTGTGGTGAGTTTTAACATTGTGTTGAAAATCCGGGGATAGAATAGGCACCAAGGGACATTGAAATTTCGTTTCGGTTGGTCCCGCATCAAATCTTTCAAATATTCTGTGGATTTAGCACGAGCTGGGAAAAGTTGTGTTGAGAATTATCTAAAATGTTGAGATATAACTGTCATGTTAAGGGCAGTAATGATATGTGGTGCCGTCGAAACGAAGTTTCAAAATTTAATAAAATTGTCCATGTCAAAGGCATCATCACCAATTCATCACCCTTGATCGGACTTTGATTCAGTGTACCTATATAAAAATTGTAAATAATATGTTCTCAATAAATAAAATTAATCTTAGAAGCCAAATAAAAATGGCTTAGGATGGGTCGGTTCCTCTGTAAAAAAAAAAAAAAAAAAAAAAAAATATGAAAAATAAAACAAATGATTTATTATAACATGAAAATTTATTTTGTTTTTACATTTGATGCATTAGAAGGGACAATTCAGTCCTATTCGTTAATTTTGAAATCATATGACCTACACAAGTAGGTCATATCAATTATGTGTTGAGGAAACTTTTGACTAGCTGACAAGTTTTTAATATGATGGATTTCTGAATGAGGACACTTCTTGAATGATGAACATTGATCATTTTAAGATCATTTTTAAGATATTATTATTATTATATTCCAGGGCTGCGCTCAGGTGAGCCTGGCGGACTTCAACCTGGTCGAGAGCTCGTCCTGCAAGTGGTACAACCTGCTCAGTCTCAAGTGCTTCCCCCGGAGGAGCCTGCTGCCCCCCCGGCGCCCCCCCCTGCTCCCCCACTGAAGGAGGAGAGCTCGGACGAGTCCACCATTATCTCCTCCCAGACCAGCACACTCACCAGAAACCAAGGTAATAATAATAATAATAATATCGCTTTATTTAACCCAGATTATCCCACTGTCCTACTAAAAGGACACCTGAGAGGACTTAAAAAACCCCCCTCGTTTTTTTCTGTTGGAGAACATGTTATCCCACTATCCTTTTAAATGGACGCCTCCTCCTGGCGGAACAGATCATCTTAGAGCGACAGTTTGTACATATAAAAACCAAAGCTGAATCCAGATATATAAATAACTGAGAAAAAAAAAATTCCAAAAAAATTCATGGGTAGATCTGGGTTACTTGTACTTCCTGGTAGTCAAGTGGTTAACGCGCTGGTCTGGTAATCCAGGTAGCGTAGGGATCCGTTGGTTCGAATCCCACCCAGTGCATGAATTTTTCCTCATCCATTTGAGTTTGTGACCACATAATAATAAGACTCTTGAAGGTTAGGTGGTAGAAAATGCTTTGAGCATTAACCTCGCCTAGTGGTTTTTTTTTTTTTTTTTTTTTTTTTTTTAAAGATGAGTGTTTCACAGCCTTTTTTGTTTCGTAGCCATGAAACAGGAGCTACTGTAGACGCTTGTGGTCTGTGTTGTAGCCTGCCCATCCCGTAGTATGCCTCCCCTCTGATGGGCGAGAAGTGACACAATACTTCCCATTTAGGTGCTGGGTCAACACGAGCACACCGGAAGGTATCCCTTACAAACAACTGTAACCAAATTTTGAATACAAATTTTTGTCGGCGCAGGGGTTCGAACCCGGGACCTTCCGCATGGCAAGCGAGTGCTTAACCACTGAGCTATTCGGTTACCTTCCACTAAAGAGTGTTATTATTATTACTTCCAGATTAGAACTACATATTAAGTCCCATTATTCCAGCAGTGAGCGTACTATTATGTGGAAAAAAATTTCAAAGTGGACGATAATAATATTATGTCATGTCCCGGCTGGGTTCCGAACCCGCGACCTCTGAATACACAGTGTCCCCTTTACCAGAATTAACTGACTGTTATCAATGTACTGTTATCAAGGTGCTTCACATTTTAAAAAATTGATTTATTTCTTACTAGAGTGCAGTAGCTGTTACAATTGTAACATTCATTACACTTCTTCCAATTAACCCAAGTTTCTATGATGTTTCAACGGATAGTATTAACTGGCCTGTGTATCTTCTCTATTGAATGTATGGGAATGTGTATATTTGTAGAATAGATTCATGTCATAGTTTGAATAGTGGCCAAATTTAAGTTTAACATTTTTCATGCCACTCATTATATCAAACAAAATTTAATGAAAAAAATTAGTTCTTCACTCACAAAATCACAACACTTCTAAATTAAAATTATGTACTTACAACACACACAAAATTTCAATGTAATAATAATACTTATCAAAATTCAACGTACTGCAACTGATTTTCAAAATTCAACGTACCTACTGCTGATTCTCAAAATTCTGCTTGCTGCTGATTATCAAAATTCTACTTGCTGCTGCTGATTATCAAAATTCTACTTGCTACTGATTCTCAAAATTCTACTTGCTGCTGATTCTCAAAATTCTACTTGCTTATTCTCAAAATTCTACTTGCTGCTCCTAATTATCAAAAATTCTACTTGCTGCTGCTGATTATCAAAATTCTACTTGCTACTGATTATCAAAATTCTACTTGCTGCTGCTGATTCTCAAAATTCTACTTGCTGACGATTCTCAAAATTCTACTTGCTGACGATTCTCAAAATTCTACTTGCTGACAATTCTCAAAATTCTACTTGCTGACGATTCTCAAAATTCTACTTGCTGACAATTCTCAAAATTCTACTTGCTGACGATTCTCAAAATTCTACTTGCTGACGATTCTCAAAATTCTACTTGCTGACAAATCTCAAAATTCTACTTGCTGACGATTCTCAAAATTCTACTTGCTGACGATTCTCAAAATTCTACTTGCTGACGATTCTCAAAATTCTACTTGCTGACGATTCTCAAAATTCTACTTGCTGACGATTCTCAAAATTCTACTTGCTGCTCATTATCAAAATTAATTTTGCTGCAGTCAACTTACCAAATTCGATGTGCTGAAGTCCACTTACAAAATTCCATGTGCTGAAGTTCACTTACAAAATTCCATGTGCTGAAAATGAAAAGATGACAACAAAATTCCATGTACTGAAGATGATACAAAATGTAGTGAAAAAGTCAAGAAAATTCCATTAAAAAAAAAAAAAAAACAAAACAAAAAACAAAAAAAAACAAAAAAAACAAAACAAAACAAAAAAAAAAAAAAAAACAAAAAAAAAAAAAACTAAACAAAAAGAAAACAACATCATCACAACGATCAAAATTCCTAGCAAAGTAGAAAATCAAAAAAGAAGATATTAAGCCTTTACCAAAACATATGTTCCAACACCAGAACCAACATTCAGGCATGGTAGAATCTCCTGTTGAGACAATGAAAGATATGTTCCAACACCAGAACCAACATTCAGGCATGATAGAAACTCCTGTGGAGACAGTGAAATGTATGTTCCAACACCAGAACCAACATCATTCTGGCATGGAAGAAACTCCTGTTGAGACAATGAAACGTATGTTCCAACACCAGAACCAACATCATTCTGGCATGGAAGAAAACTCCTGTTGAGACAATGAAATGTATGTTCCAACACCAGAACCAACATCATTCTGGCATGGAAGAAACTCCTGTTGAGACAGTGAAATGTATGTTCCAACACCAGAACCAACATTCAGGCATGGTAGAAACTCCTGTTGAGACAATGAAATGTATGTTCCAACACCAGAACCAACATTCAGGCATGATAGAAACTCCTGTTGAGACCATGAAATGTATGTTCCAACACCAGAACCAACATTCAGGCATGGTAAGAAACTCCTGTTGAGACAGTGAAATGCATGTTCCAACACCAGAACCAACATTCAGGCGTGGTAGAAACTCCTGTTGAGACAATGAAATGTATGTTCCAACACCAGAACCAACATTCAGGCATGGTAGAAACTCCTGTTGAGACAGTGAAATGTATGTTCCAACACCGAACCAACATTCAGGCATAGTAGAAACTCCTGTTGAGAAAATGATACGGATGGTGTACCTCGCCCAAAGAATCCCCCCAGACATTGTTAAGAACTTGGCCGTCTTGAAAACCCTAGGCCCCAATGCTGGAAGATTCTAATTTCTGAAGGGCATTTCATTAATAAATATAACATCTGAGGTACAAAAAGTTTTGCGTTTTCAATCAACCATATACAGGAATATTTAACTACAGGTTTTTATTCTTCTTCTGATATCCCATCTGCAATAATGCTTGGTGTGCTAGAATAGTTTTTTCTTTTACCGATCCCAGTAGCTTGATCGATAAGGCGGCGGACTTGTAACCTGGAGGTCGGTGGTTCAAGTCCCGGTTTCGGCGTAGATTTAGGGCGGAATTCATAGACAACATCAATAACTTAAGTCGTTGGTAAGTGTGGATTTTCCCTATCTTACACAGTACGCAATTCGTGACTTTGCGCCACAGAGGTATTACAAAAACGTCTATTAATTCCGCCCCTAGTAAAGCGAGTTTGAGTAGTTGTGATATCACGAAAGTGATTAACACAAATATGATAACTGCACTTATCTTGTGTCTGGGGAGGTTGAAAATTTAGTTCTCATCTTTTACACCTTTTTGTCCGCGCAGGTTGTGAATGATGGAACTTGTAACCTGGAGGTCGGTGGTTCAAGTCCGCGTTTCGGCGTAGATTTAGTAAAGCGAGTTTGAGTAGTTGTGATATCACGAAAGTGATTAACACAAATATTCTTAGAAGCTTTAGCTTAGGAAAAATTCCTTTGTATGTGTTATCCTGTTATTAAAAAAAAAAATAATAATAAAAAAATAACTGCACTTATCTTGTGTCTGGAGGTTGAAAATTTAGTTCTCATCTTTACACGTTTTTGTCCGCGCAGGTTGTGAAGGAGTTCCCTGCGAAGCGGTCAGTTTGAAACTGGAGCAGCTGAATCGGGAGTTCCTGAGTAGTAGCGACGGTGCCGCCAACGAAGAGGACTATGAGGATGACGAAGAGGACTCGAGTAGTGAAGAAGAGGAGGAGGAGGAGGAGGAGGAGGAAGATATCATGGCCGTGTTCTGTTTGGATAACAGTGCGACCCACGACAGGTAATAATTTTAAATATTTTTTTAATTTTATTTTTAAATTTCTTGTACTGCCCATAATTCAGCCACTGGTCGCTGCTCACATTAAATCAGCTTATTTTTCCTCTCGAGATAGGTATTGATACCTAAAGCACGGTGGTGAGAGGATTATATGGACGCCCAGATCCAATATCTAGGCTCCTTTGTCCATTGATTCTATTTGGTTTTAACGTCCTGACTTGAGGTAGACAGGACGGGGGTTTTACCCTTCATTCGCTGGGAATCGTACCAGCTACCCACATTAACCTCACCCAGCCTGGGTAGGGCTGGAATTGCCAGCCTCACTGTTCGGAGGAAACAGAATTTTCTTCGCGAAAAGTCTGCTCCAACCGGGAATCGAACTCGGGATCTCTGGACTACGGGCAGTAGTCACTACCGTTACGGAGGCTGGCGTTTGTATGTATGAAAAAAAAAGAGAACCTAAATAAACAAATAAAAATTATATGATGTATTCTCAACAGCCAAACAGACGCGCTTTGCCAAGTCCTGGAGGAAACGGAACTCGCCCCGCCCCCCGTTCACTCGGAAGACAAAACCACAAACACCGAGTGTGTGTTCGTGCCGGGAAAATCGTCGCGACACCACCAGGCGGGCAGTGCGGCGAACGCCAGTGCGCTCGATAGCAAACAGTCAATCGTTATCAAGCGCTCCCAGACCTTCTCGCCCGTTGCGCGGAACTCCTATATCTGTAGGGTAAGTTAAACAAATTTTTCGGTCCCTTGAGTTCTCCTATGTTGTTTTTATTATTATTATTATTAAATATGTTAGATCAAGTATTATTTACAATAAAGTAGTTACATAGAAATTGAAATTAATAAAACAAAACTTGATCAAGGGCGGTGCTAATGCCAACGACATTCTCTTCCACACCACTTGGCTACAGCTGGGGGGAGTGATGGTCTTCAGCCAACCTAAATTAAAAGTTAGCTCGTCCTGTAGAACATTTCTATGTGCCATCAATGTGGACTGGGGCTTTTTCTTTTTAAGTTATTAAACCCCTGTTAAACTGCAAGCTTACCGGGTGGTTAGGGTTGATTAGACCGTTCTCTGTTTATAGTCCTGTAGCGAGACACTGGTCTTCTTTTTTTTTTAACGTGCCCGAGACAGACTGAGATGGAAGACATAAGATAGTTCAGTGAATATGGACATGAGATAGTTCAGTGAATATGGACATGAGATAGTTCAGTGAATATGGTCATGAGATAGTTCAGTGATGGACATGAGATAGAGATAGACACGCGAATTTGAGGCTAATATCTCATTTTGGTTTGAAGTTTTAATAATAACTAGCTAAAACCCTATACTTTGTCACCGTTGAGGTTCACTTTGTCACCGTGGCTGGCGTCCTATGAATACGTACCTAAATACCAGAAGGAGGCTCTGTGCAAAATTGAGTGTCATATTTAGCCAGCCATTTCCGAGTTCTGTAACTTAAATTGAATTATTATTGAAACTTAAATCGGGAAGAAGAAATGAATGAAATAGAAAAACCTCCAACATTGAGAAAGTTAATATCTTCTGGATTGATGTATTCTTGCTGTGTATTAGCAATCTACCAAAGGTAGACCGCTGCTCTTGTATTTATTTTAAATATACGATCAATTTGTTTCTCTCTGAAAGTAAATGGATTTTAGATATTAAGATAAAATGTATAAAACACCACTCTTATTTGATTGTCCGATTGTTGAACGTTTTCAGTTGAATCGGAGCGAGAGCGACAGTTCAATGCCCCTCTACAGGAGAACCCACTCCTTCTCTTTAGTCAACAACGCGCCCTTCAGACGGAACTCTGTGGAGAGGCGGTCCCTAAGGTGGCATCGACAGATCGGTAAGTTGCTTCATAAAAGATCTATCAAATATGTTGTTTGTTGTTACTGTTATGTCATTTCTGTGTCTTGTATAGCTCCAAGGTTGTGGGTTTCAGTTTCCAAAACAAGTTGGTTCGATCGACATTCAGGGCGGAATTAATAGACAACATCAATAACTTAAGTCGTTGGTAAGTGTCGATTTTCTCTATCTTACACAGTACGCAATCCGTGACTTAGCGCCACAAAGGTATTACAAAAACGTCTATTAATTCCGCCCTCAGTGTGTCTGTCTGTCCAATGTTTAATATGTTCCGATTGAACATGTCAAAATTTCCCTAAAAGTACAACCTAGAGGGAAATTTAAAAGTTTAAATGTACATTTCAGAAACAAAAAACTGCATTATTATTATTATTAAAAGCGTAGCTATGAGATATCGAACTACATTTTTTCCAATCTGGATATTTTTTCTCTTCAATATTCCCAACAGGGACAAACTCGCTGGGATCCAGATATTCCAGAGGTTGTGAGTTCGAAACCCAGCCGAGACATGACAAGTTGACTCATTAGTCCTTTAAATAAGGCGATATTATTCTAAGTTCATTAATAAAACTAAACTTTTCCATTCACTGTTCACCCCCCAGGCTCGGGTTCCATGCGCATGCGCTCTCCCACACTCCCACCGGTCCGCGCACCTCCCTCGACCTGGAATTGGACCTGCGCGCGCAGCACACGCGTCTCGAGTCGCTCCACAGCGAGCTGCAGTCTCTGCGGACGCTCAAGGAGCGACTGGAAGCGGCCAAGGCGAGCCAGGACACGACGGTCGCTACCTGGGTCCTGGAGGACGCTCAGTTCCAGCATCTGATAGCGCAGGTGAGAGACGCGCAAGAATTTAATCACTATCTATCTATCTATATTCTATTATATTAAAGTGGTGTTTTTCAACTTTTTAGTTATATACACCACTTTAATCACTGAAATTAATTTTGATGTTTTGTTTGGTCCAATTAAAAAAACTACGTTATCATATTTGTGTTTATCACTTTCGTGATATCACAACATTGAGTAGTTTTTTTTTTTTTTTTTTTTAAGCTTTATTAGGAGGACAAAGTACAGGTAACAGTATAAAATTAAGAAAAGAAAAAAAAAAAAAACAAACAAACAAATGATAAAATAAATAAGTAAAAAAAAAAGAAAATAACAATAATGTCCTACCTAAAGGGCGTGGTTATTGCCTGTGGCAATCTCTTCCACCCAACCCTTTGGTTGGGTGTTTGGTCCAATTAAAAAAAAACTAAGTTATCATATTTGTGTTTATCACTTTCGTGATATCACAACATTGAGTAGTTGTACTCCGATTCCTTCCAAGGAAAAATTGGGGCCCATTACCTTGAAAAAGTTATAATATATAATAATAATAATAATGCTTTTTCTTTGTGTTATTATGTCACAATTTTAGTGGGTAGCGCAGAATAGGACTTTACCACTTTAATTTTCAATACCTTGTAATATTTTTTTGCCTAAGATTCTGCCACTGGTCGTTGCTTCACATTAAAGCAGCTACTCATTTTTCCTCACGAGGTATGAGTGGACCCCGAACATCCAAGTACAGAGCAGAAAAAATCCTCCCCCGCTGGGAATCGAACCCAGGTCACCATGTGTGCAATGCCTACCGCGCTAACTCGCTCTGCCACAGTGACTACAAAACAAAAAAAAAAGTTATAATATTTGTGTTAATCACTTTCGTGATATCACAACTACTCAAACTCGCTTTGCTAAATCTACGGTAAAACCGGGACTTGAACCATCGACCTGAGGTCGGTTTCATTAGAACTAACTTTCATTAGATAAGATTGTCTTCACATTGATAGGATGAGGCCAGATCCTACAGATTGCAACATTTTGTCTCGCAGCGTTTCATGCTCCACTCTGTCTTTCAATCAAATGAGATTGAACCCCACTGACTTCGCAACGCTTTGCAACACTTCCCATTTTAAATCCGAGACAAAATGTTGCTCTCAGTTGGATCGTGTTTGAAAATCTCCTTGGGGAGAAAAAATGTGTCTTATCATGTCCAACTCCTTAACCCTTTTACCCATAGAGTTGAAAACAAAAACCCTGTATAGTCTGTATACACATCCATTTTAGCCAAGGAAGTAAGTTGTAGTGTAGCGGCCCGAATTTTTTTTTTTTTTTCTCTCCAATGACGACGCCTGCACACGGGTATAAATAAATTAATTTATCCTTCAGGTATAATTAAACAATCTATTTTCGCGTCCAATTACGAATTTGAAATAAAAATTGATAAAAGTCAGCGGAAAGTGGCAAAAACAATAAAACAAAATCCATATAACCTCTGGTTCGTGTTTAATATAGGCCTACTTGTGTTCGCGTCTAATTACGAATTTGAAATAAAAATTGATAAAAGTTAGCGGGAAGTGGCCGAAAACAATAAAACAAAATACATTAAACCTCTGTTTCGTGTTAATATAGGCCGGGTGGCGAGTGCTACTTGACGAGCGCTCGCCTCCCGGTGAGCTTGATTGATGATTCTTCAGTGCAATTTGTAAAACTTTAGGTTGGGTGGAAGAGATTGCCACAGGCAATAACCCCGCCCTTTAGAGGTAGGACATTAGCTTTATTCTCTTTTTTTTTTCTTATTTCTTTATTCGATCTATTTTTTTTCCTTATAATTTTATTGTATTGTTCTGTCAATATTGTACTTTGTCCTTACCTAATAAAGCGTAATATAATAATAATAAAAACTCACTGTTCTTGTTTTCCCTGGCTTGCAGGCTGACGGCAAATCCGCCGACGACAAGAAAGTGGAGAAGCTGCTGAAGAAAACCTCGCGGGAAATCTACAAGCTGCGCAAACACAAGGCCGGCAAGGGAAAGCCAGATCTCATTTCTTTCAAGTGAGTTTTTCTTTCGCCATCAGTTTTTTTTTCGACGTCGCTTTAATAATAATACTCTTTAGTGGAAGTCAACCACCAGGCGAGGTTAATGCTCAAAGCATTTTCTACCACCTAACCTTCAGAGTCTTATTATTATGTGGTCACGAATTCAAATTAATGAGGAAAAATTCGTGCACTGGGTGGGATTCGAACCAACGGATCCCTACCTGGATTACCAGACCAGCGCGTTAACCACTTGACTACCAGTGCACGCTTTCAACTGCATGGTAATATGACGACGAGAGTTTTTACCCTCCCCATTCGCTGGAAACTCACAAACCAGCTACTCAAATTATGTATTATTTTTAAGAACATCATGTAATGTAAAAATTGCTACGTTTATTCATCATAGATTCGTTCTAAATTTCCCCTTTTTTTTCTTTATTCTTCTTCTTGCAGAGAAAAAATGGCCTTCTTCACCCGATCGAACAACACGATTCCCCTCCCCCCGTCTCCCCTCGCCACCGACGCCTCCCCCACAACCGAGAAGCCCAGGTTCGAGTACACGGTGGACCGAAATCTCGGCGTCGAAGTGTGAAACTCGGCCCCCCACTGCGGCGGCCCAAAAACATTTGGAGACGAAGAATGAAACTCAACAACCAGTGCGGCCTACAAATTTGAAACTCGGCCCCCATTGCGGCTCAAACATTTGGAGATGAACAATGAAATTCAACCACCACGGCCCGAAAATTTGGCCCACGAATTTCAGCGATAAAGAATGAAACTGGCCTATCGCGGCCCAAACATTTGGAGACGAAGAATGAAACTCAACCTGTGCGGCCTACAAATTTGAAACTCGGCCCCCACTGCGGCTCAAAAACATTTGGAGTCGAAGAATGAAACTCAACCAGTGCGGCCCAATAATAATTTGGAGTCGAAGAATGAAACTCAACCAGTGCGGTCTACAAATTTGAAATTCGGTCCGCACTGCGGCTCAATAATTGGGAGTCTAATAATGAAACTCAACCGCTGCGGCACTCAAATCTCGGAGTTTATAAATGAAAATGGACCACCCCTGCTCGAAAATTTTGATTTGAAGAACGAAACTTGACCACTACCCCGAGGTACTAATGCGTCGGCTTTACCACCTAATGATACGTCTTGGGCTTACTGCTGGTACAATGGGACTTATAGTCCTAATGGGGCCGTATAAATAAGGCGATATTATTATTATTATCTTGACACCATTGGACCTAAGTATAACCCATTTTACTGCTGGTAAAATTGGACTTAATAGTCCTAATCGGGCAGTATAAATAACGCGATATTATTATTATTATCTTGACACCATTGGACCTAAGTATAAATTTTATGGCCGGTCTATCAAAAAATGACAAAACTGAGGTCACGTAAAACCTCGATTTCATGGCACACAAGCGCTAATTTGACGAATCATTTTGGAACTAACCAATTCTGAGATTCGTTTCCAATCTGAGATTCGTACCAAACCTAGGTTTCTCAAAAGTGATAGGACCGGCCATTACTCACCTGTGTCCTTAAAATCCAGGATTGATTGAAACTTGACCCCCAACGACCATAAAGCTGGGATTCAAAGTATTGTTTTTTTAACCTCCCTATGACGAGAAATCTTGGTGTGAAAGTTGAAGCATAAATTTTTACGACCGCCCGACAGCCGATTATTATTTTATTTTAAGGTACATAGTTTGTGCCCCGGATCCACTTTCGCATTACTTCAGGGCACTTTACCTTTACGATTGGCTAGACTGTTCTCTGTTAATACCGATTTTTCTCCCTGTAAACGTCCCTCAACCAGACTTTTGAAAATCGTGATATCAAGCCCTCCCTATTAGAACTAATTAATTGTTATGAATATTGTTGTTAGTGGTGTTAGGTCGTTTTTTTGGAGTATTGTTTTAAGTTGAGTTTCTTTTAATATTTGTTTATTGTATTTCTGTAAAAACAGAGCTTTTCCTGAGATCAAATTTTTCTTCAAGGAATTTTAACTTCTGTTAAAATACCTCTTTGTTTGTACCTCTCCTTCTGGAGATTATGGGCGGAATTAATTGACGTTTTTATAATACCTCTGTGGCGCTAAGTCACGGATTGCGTTCTGTGTGATAGGGAAGACCGACGCTTAGCAATGCTTGTGTCATAGAATTTGTCCATTAATTTCGCCCTATATTTCTAGTAAGAAAGCATGAATATCTATGTCTAGCGGTTCAAATGATGCTGGTATTGATCAAATGATTTTCAAGTTTATGAAACATTAACCTCCCTTGCATATTTGCTAAAGATAAATTTTACCAGAAATTTGATTTACAAAGTTATACACAATAAATGGCTAATTAAGTGTATGATTAGATTTGTCCATTAGCACTTATGCTACTGAGGGGATGAGTTATCATTGCTGGGTAACCAATCGGATGAACTATGGTTACATGTTCAATTTTAATTGTTAATTAAGGCTCTTATTATAAATATCAATCATATTTATTTCTTCTACGGGATCTGTATGTAAATTCTAAAAACTTTCAATCAAGTTGTAAATATATTTTTTAGATTTTAAATTGCTTTGTTGAAAAAAATTGTATTTACCTAAACTGCCAGTAATAATATCCCACATTGTATAAAACCGGTCCATCTATTGTATAAAGATGCCTTTTTCTTGGCCCTAAATTTAGATAGTTAATAATATCATAGTAATAAATAAGAGTAACAAAAAAACAAAAAAATAAAATTTAAAAAATACCCAATTTGTACATAAAATTGACAACTTTTTGCCTTTATTATTGAGTCTGTACAAAAAATATTGACATGTTATTTATATTATTTTTTTATTTATTGTTATTGTAAATTTGATTTAGTTTTGTTGTACATAATAAAGTGAATAAAAAATATTATATTTTTATTTTATTGACTTGCTGTTTTGTTTTTTCAAGTGTTTCTTACACCTTCTACTGTAACATTTACAGATTTATTTAGCAATTGATTTTTTTACATCTTATAAGTAAAATATTTCTTCCAGTTTTTCAGTGGTTGGGAGAGTTCCTCTAATACTCACAGCATTACCTTTCTGTATAACAATTGCAATGCGCTGGATGAGGTAATGCCGAGATCGGATGCCTCCGGACACACACGCGTTAGCAAATTTCCAATTTTGTTTATTATTTTCCTTGACTCTTCTGCCCATGGACCAAGAATTTCTACTGAACATGCAGCAAAGTGGAAGTAGCAATTGAATATGAAAGCACACGTTAGTTAAAACACAATATATAAATATATATTTTTCCATATTTTATTAATCTTAACAAATACAAATAAGCCTTAAGAAGGAATGGTACAGAAATATACTGTGACATAGTAATACACAACTGGGGAACAGGTGTAAGTAAAATATAATTATAAAATATACAAAAATCTGAATAATAAATTAACTTGGTACTGATTATTTTACAGATAATTAGGTAATTAAGACTTACTAGCAAATCTAGCAAACTAAATTTGTTGACAATAGACGAATTCTGAGAGAAACCAACAAAATAATAATATGCTTCTGTTCAAGCTGTGATCTGATAGATCAGCGGTTCCCAACCGGTGAGCCGCGGGCAGCTTGAGCTGGCCGAAACTCGAGAAATAATATTAAAATAGTGCAAAATAAGCGAATATAAAATCGGGGTGGGTCGCAAAATTCTTTTAAAAATATTATTAAAACAAAAATATTATTGGGCCCAATAATCTAAAAAGGTTGGGAACCGCTGTGATAGATCACCAAAAAAATCCAACAATTTGTCAGTATTGACATCTTCCAAAGAAAAATACGTCAGAAAATCTTCCAAAGAAACGTAGGTACATGGATACAAGCGGAACAGCTGTTCACCATCGCACGGGGTGTACAAAGCTACGACGCACTTTGTATCGCGACTATCTGCAGCACAGGAACGAGAAGTTGGGAGGCATCCTGTAGATAGGAGCAGCTATTGGCACGGGGTGTACAAAGCTACGACGCACTTTGTATAGCGACTATCTGCAGCACAGGAACAATTTGTCAGTAATGACAGAAGAAATCTTCGAAAGAAACGTGCATGGATACAAGCGGAACAGCTGTTCACCATCACACGGGGTGTACAAAGCTACGACGCACTTTTCACCATCACACGGGGTGTACAAAGTTACGACGCACTTTTCACCATCACACGGGGTGTACAAAGCTACGACGCACTTTGTATGGCGACTATCTGCAGGACAGGAACAGCTGTTCACACGGGGTGTACAAAGTTACGACGCACTTTGTATGGCGACTATCTGCAGCACAGGAACGATAAGTTGGGAGGCATCCTGTAGATAGGAGCAGCTGTTGGCCGCCTCCAGATAGACACTGGTGACCAGGGGGGTGTCCTTGTCTAGCTGTATCATGGCCTGGGAGTGGGCACTGGACAGGGCCGTGATGCGAGAGCACAGGAGAGACGTGAACCTGCGAGTCAAACAAGAAAGAAATAATAATAATAAATAATAAAATAACCTCCCCACATTATGAACCAAACAACTTCAGGAGACTTGATCTTCGGATCCGCTCCTGAAGTTACAACACCAGGAGAATTGATCATATGATCCGCTCCAGGTGTAATACCCTTTGAAAGGTAATAATTACCTTCCAAAGGAGAGAAAGTGAATAATAATAATAATAATATCGCCTTATTTATACTGCCCGATTAGGACTATTATGTCCCATTATTCCAGCAGTAAGCCCAAGACGTATTATTATGTGGTAAAAATCCCAAATGGGAGGATAACTTGTCATGTTCCGGCTGGGTTTCGAACCCGCGACCTCTGGAATCTCTGGATTCACAGAGTGCCACCTTTACCACTGAGCTACTGGGACAAGAAAGTGTTAAGTGGCAGAGCTACTAACACCCGTATTTATGAACAGCGAATTTTGTCTGAGCACTGTCTCAAGCAAGGTATTGGCCAATAATATTGAAGGAAATCATGCTTCAGACCATGCTCAAACGGCGTTTTCTGTTCATAAATACGGCTGTAAGTTAAGTCGGGGTTAAGTGGCAGAGAATGCCTCAGGCATTAACTTTGCCCCGTACTAGGTACAAGATAATTGTAAATGTAAATTAAAATAATGTTCTATATTTTTTTTATACATTTTCAAGTTTTTTTCCTTATTATTAATTTATTGTTGATTGTATTGTATAGAAAAAAGTGTAAATGAACAATCAAAGAAATATTTGAAGAAAAAAAAATAAAAAAAATCTTGGGGTCATGGACTTTACTTAAGGTAAACACAAGAAACGAACTAGTCTTGGTTGGGGGCGAATTATAAAAACGGATTAGAGTTAAGCTAAATGGACATTATACCTTGATTGCTATAGTGCGCTGTGATTGCTTGAAATTCCTACTGACTTAGCTTACTTTAATCCTGTTTCATAATGTGGTCCCACAGGGTTAGGTGGTAGAAAATGCTTTGAGCATTAACCTCGCCTGGTGGTTACCTTCCACTAAAGAGTTATTATTATTATTTGATACCGACCTCAGTAGATTGATCGATACGGCGGCGGACTTGTAACCTGGAGGTCGGTGGTTCAAGTCCCGGTTTCAGCGTAGATTTAGCGAAGCGAGTTAGAGTAGTTGTGACATCACGAAAGTGTAACACAAATATGATAACTTTTTTAAGTAAAAAATTCCCTAAAAGTACTCGAAGTACTTAGATGGAAAATTAGAATTTTAAGGGCGGAAGGAATTAATAGACAACATCAATAACTTAAGTCGTTGGTAAGTGTCGGTTTTCCCGAACTTACACAGTACGCAATCCGTGACTTAACGCCACAGAGATATTACAAAAACGTCTATTAATTCCGCCCTAAATGTATATTTGAGAAACAAAAAAAAATCATTATTATTATTATTATTACTGTCCGATGAATTTTGGAAGCGAGTCTCAGTTTTTTTTTTTTTTTTTTTAAGATGAGTGTTTCACAGCCTTTTTTATTTCGTAGCCATGAAACAGTAGCTACTGTAGACGCTCGTGGTCTGTGTTGTAGCCTGCCCATCCCGTAGTATGCCTCCCCTCTGATGGGCGAGAAGTGACACAATACTTCCCATTTAGGTGCTGGGTCAACACGAGCGTACCGGAAGGTATCCCTTACAAATAATTGTAAACAAATTAAGAATACAAAGTTTTCACTTACTGCGTCAGGGCGTCCGATTCATCCACGGTCCGGTGTTTGGACTTGAGCAACAGCAGAGAGGCGGACTTGTGAAACATCTCCATGGCAACCGATGTGAACTCAGCCATGGAGCGAAGACACTGGGCGTACAGAGCGTCACACGAGGACTCGAGAGGGGCCCGGTCTATCTGCAGAGTCATCTTCTTGTTCACCTGACGGACGACGGACAAGGAGGTAAAATGATGAGGTGGGGAGAAGAGAAATAATTGAATGTGTGCCTCGAAATACGATCTATGTTACAGCGAGAAGACCAGTGTCCCGCTAGAGGACTAAAAACAGAGAACGGACTAGCCAACCCTTACAAGCCAGGCTAGCTTGCAGTTCCCTAAGGGTTTTTTTTTTTTTTTTTTTTTTTTTTTTTTAAGTGGGGTTTAACGTCGCTTTCAACTGCCATGGTCATATCACGACGGGGGTTTTACCCTCCATTCGCAGGAAACTCACAAACCTGCTACTCACATTGACCTCACCCAGCCTGAGTGGGGCCGGGAAAAGCCAGCGTCACGAGAATTAGAATTTGAATGGTCACCCATCCAAGTCTTAACCTCGCTGGATGTCGCTTAACTTCGGTGTTCTGAAGGGAACCGGTGTATTCAACATGCCATCGACGCTGGCTCCTAAGGGTTTAATGGCTTATAAAGAAAAGTCCAAGTCCTCATGATGGTTGATTGCACATTGAAATATGTGGTTTAGGACGAGCCAACTTTGAAATAAAGTTGGCTGGAGACCATCACTCACCCCTCCAGCTGTAGCCAAGCTGGCTACAACAACAACATCTATGTTACAAATTTTGGAAACCATTTTCCTTTGAAAATAATGATCTGATTACTTACTTTGAATCTGTATTTTAAATTTACTTTTGAAATGAGATGAGCTAAGAACCAATCAGAGAAGACCAACACAATTCAGCTGATAATAGAAATTTCATCTGTTGTTGATCTCGAAAATGACCTTGTTATATTTTCTTTATCTTCAACCAATCAAATGCTCCAAACATGTAAATATGTTCGTGCTGTTCCGGTTAAAATTTTATAAGAAATTTCAACTATAGCTATAGCTGGGATCCAGCAGTCGAGTCTCGACGAGGCCGTTAACAGCTGATATAAATGCGCTGTGATTGGTTGAAATTCCCACCAGAGGGCATGCTCAGGGATAGTGTAGGATTATGTTAATCTAATCATACAATATCTAATGTTTACTAATTAGATTAACTAATCCTACACAATCTAATGTTTCATAATTCGGGCTTTAATAATAATAATGATAACACTCTTTAGTGGAAGGTAACCACCAGGCGAGGTTAATGCTTAAAGCATTTTCTACCACCTTACCCTCAGAGTCTTATTATGTATGTGGTCACAAACTCAAATTAATGAGGAAAAATTCATGCGCTCGGTGGGATTCGAACCAACGGATCCCTACGCTACCTGGATTACCAGACTAGCGCGTTGACCACTTGACTACCAGGGCCTTAGTCGCCGTATCACTGTCTATTGCCTGAGTCTGTTGACCAAATTGGTCCACTCGACCGACGAAAAATACCACACCTGTATTAGTCGATCACAGTTGAGCTTGGAGCTCAAATCATAGAGGCGAACTATTTCTTCGACTTTTTCCCCAAAACCCATCACTTCCTCATCATCATCATCATCCTCATCAGTATCCACAGGATCACTTGCGTCCTCAACCTGGAGACAAGAAGAGGTAAAGATTAGCTCAGTGGTAAGATACTAGCTTGCCATGCGGAAGATTCCGGGTTCTAACCTCCGAGACTTCAAAAAAAAAAAAAAATTGAAATCGGAGTAAAAAAATATTTTTTATTACAAAAACGAACACAATACTTCCGATTTCTAATATTAGAAAATTTTCGGAAGTAAAACGTATTAAAATTTTGTAACCGATTTTCTTTATTTTGGTTTTTCTTTATTTTTTCTTTGGAAATTTGATCCTGTTTATTTTGTTGTAAATTCTAATTTTTATTTCCAGGAGACGTGAATTTTTCTGGATGAAACGTGTGTTGAATGTAAATCCGTATAATGTATCTACAACCGAAGTTAAATCAATTTTCAGGCGAGTGGAAATACACGAAGTTTTAAAGGGAAAAGACCGTAGCTCTAATTTTTCCCAGAAGTTTATACTATTTTTTCATATACAATATTATTATCATCCATTTGTTCATTTCTGTCACTAAGCTCAGCTCATTAATTAGAATTAATTATTAAAATCAAGTTTGTCGTACCTGACACATTTCGCGTATTTGCTGCAAAGTTTCCTGAAAATCATTTAACTCTTGTGCCTGTTTCTCGTCGCCAGACTTTGCCATTAGAGCAGTGTGCAGTTTCAGGGAGCACTGCTTGGACAGAATTTCCAGCGCTTCCAAGTGTGCCAGTCCTGAGGGGAAGCAGAATATGTTTATGAAATATGAGTGCACTCTCGACATAAGGGGAGGAATGAATAGAAAATGTTGTTCTATTAATTCCGGGTCTCTGTGAAGCCAAGTCTAGATTTTGCGTATTGTCGGGAAAAAATGATGCTAAGTCATAACTTGAGTTCTCCATTTTGTTAATTAATTTCGCCCTAGAACTATAGAGCAGAAAAATGTCTACCCTGCTGGAGATCGAACTCAGGTCACTATGCGGTCACAAAACCAGGTAAAAAGTTTGGGTTTTTAATTTTATGACACACACTTATAATTATTGTTACATCACGGATCGCGTACTGTGTAAGATAGGGAAAACCGACGCTAAGCAATGACTTAGGTTATCGATGTTGTCTAATAATTTCGCCCTAAAACTTCTCCGATTTCTTGCAATGAAAAATTGGGGCCCATTACCTTGATAAAGTTACCATATATGTGTTAATCACTTTCGTGATATCACAAGTACTCAAACTCGCTTTACTAAATCTACGCTGAAACCGGGACTAGAACCACCGACCTCCAGGTTACAAGAGAGAAAGAGAGAGAAGAAGAATAATTTATATAATTATGGACAACATACATAATATATCTGTGTTTATCACTTTCGTGATATCACAACTACTCAAACTCGCTTTACTAAATCTACGCTGTAACCGGGACTTGAACCACCGACCTCCAGGTTACAAGTCCGCCACCTTATCGATCAAGCTACTGAGGTCGGTGTCCATTACCTGTCTGGCTGGGGGACGTTAAACAGGAAGAAGACCAGTGTCTCGCTAGAGGACTATAAACAGAGAACAGACTAGCCAACCCTTACAAGCCAGGCTAGCTTGCATTTTTCCTAAAGGTTTAATCTTGTACAGAAAAGCCCCAAGCCCTCTTGAGGGTTGATGTGGTTCAGGAGACCCAATTTGAAATAAAGTTGATTTGGAGAAAATTAAATCACCCCCCCAGCTGTAGCCAAGCTGGCTACAACAACAACAAAAACCCCTTCCCTTTGATGTCATCAAGCAGAGTTTCAAAGGGGGAGATTCTTGGTGGCGATGGGGTGGGGGGGACAGATGATTCTCCTCCACGGGGGGAGACCTTGTTTTTGGACTCAAGGCGACCTTTGGCGTCTTCAGCACCTGCAATGAAATGAGGACAATTTTAATATACAACTAGGGCACTTGATAATTTTTTTTCCCATTAATAAATATTTTTTTTTTTTTAAATTTGGGGGAAAACAATTTTTAATGTTTTTTTCTTTGGTTATTATTTTTTCACAATTTTGTGGGGTGGGGCTCAAATATTTAAATTCATTTTGAAACTCATAAATTTGGGGTATTGAATGAAAAAGCTTTACTGTTCAAATGCTTCATAAGCCATTTTGAATTGATTAATGATTAATGAATCCGAATGTATATAGTATTTACTTTAAATTTAAAAATATGTACAATAAACGAGAAAAAAAACTAGTTCTAACTAGTTTCAAAGATTTACAAAGATAAAGATTTACTAACTATAATACAAAATTTTCCGAACCCAGTACGGTATAAATTTTATTAGGAAAAACCCATAGAAAAAGTTTTTTTTGTTGCCAACCAAGGTATTGGAAAAAAACACGTGACCTTCTCTCCCTGGGGGCGAAAGGCTTTTCCTGGTTAGGGAAAACAACACGTGGGCCTTCTTTCACCCGGGAAGAACAAAGGGTTGTCCTGGTTAGGGAAAACAACACGTGATTCTCTCACCCGGGAGAGAAAGGGCTTGTTTCCCGGTTAGGGAAAAACAACACGTGACCTTCTCTCACCTGGGGCAGAACAGGCTTGTCCTGGTTAGGGAAAACAACACGTGACCTTCTCTCACCCGGGAGAGAACAGGCTTGTCCGGGGTTTGGGAAAAACCCAAAACGTGCCCCTTTTTTCTCTCACCCGGGAGAGAACAGGGGTTGTCCTGGTTTTGGGAAAAAAAAACACGTGACCTTTCTTCTCTCACCTGGGGGGAACAGGCTTGGGCCCGGTTAGGGAAAAAACACGAGACCTTTCTTCTTCACCTGGGACAGAACAGGCTTGTCCTGGTTGGGAAAACAACACGTGACCCTTTTTTTCTCACCTGGGAGA
>CM044960.1:6316301-6381675 GCA_024516035.1 Bactericera cockerelli | reverse complement strand
ATGGCAGAGATTGAAATAGGCAATTATCAGGCCTTTTTTTATAATTTATTGCTTTCATTCAAATAAATAGTCTAATTATTATTATTATAAAGAATTTGCTTTGATGAATATTGGGCCATAATCTGTACAACTCTGTAAAGAAATATCACCTTCTTGAGTAGATTGTTGTGCATTGTGCTGCAGATGATTCCTTTGCTCACTCAAGTCTCTATCAAGTTTGGCAAGCTCGGCAGGATCTGGAGCTCCCAGGACATGACTGAAGCCATGGGATACTTGAGAGGTAAGAGTGGTTACACCGGAAGAAGCAGTGGACAGAATGTTACCGACACCTCCCCAGGACCCCCAGCCACCCCAAGAATCATCCTGAAAACAAAATAGAGATTTTTTTTATTTATTAATATGAAAAATGATACTTCATTTAAAATTGGTTCAGTCGATTTTCTTTTTTTCTTTCTTAAATTTGCAAAAAGACAAGTCTGTTAATTTAAATTTAAAGTTTCTTCGTGTTGTTATGACAATCTTTCATGTTTTCTGTTGTAATTTGCTTCACTTAATTAATTACTTGCTCTGCTTGCTCATACAAATTATAACTCAATTTTCCTCATTGGATATGAGTGAAACCCTGAGTATAGCAAGAGTAGAGTTTATAGTCTATACATAATCATATTGCCAGGGTATGTACCTAGGTCATTTTTACATATAAAAATGTAATGCTTTATTACAATGCCAGCACTGGTATTAAAGCAACTTCTTTCATAGTGCTGTTGATATTTATGAGTATATGTGTGATGGTTGATAAAAAAATGACCATGTATCTCTTGCTATCTTTTTGTCTAAACTTGGACAGTTTCATATTGAGTAGATAGCTATTTAAAGTGACTTGATTATCAAGGAAAAAAAAAACAAAAAAGTACTCATAATATGGCCATGTTTTTCTTTATATTGCAATTACTTACATAATTAGAGTATATGGTTTATAGTCTATACATTTATAGTCTGTAAAAATTATAGGTAAGAGTTAGTTACCTTGACATCCACTATTTTCTGAAGAGGATTTGTCAGTGAGAAAGGGAAACGTTCAGAACCACCTGTGGCATGACTTGAACTTTTGTTCAGATCCACCGGAATTTCAAATCCATCTTCAACCTCTACATCCCATCCATCAACACCAGAGTCTTTGCTGGCACTTTCTATCAGATTTTCATTTTGTAAATTGGTCTTGTGAGATCCAAGATCTTTCATTTGAGATTTATCTGATGCAACATGACTAGAAAACAATGAGCCACTATTGTCTCCTTTATTTCCATAGGGGGTTTCTTTGCTTCTAATAGTATTGTCTTCAGATTTGGTTATTTTCCCAAAACATAAGGTTTTTGGAAGTGCTTTATTGATTTCATCATCACTGTCAACATCCCAACCATCACAATCACCTCCAATACTTGCTCCTTCTAATTTTGAAACAGTGGTATTTTCTTTCACAGGATTAAAAGGGGACTTTGATTTTTCACTTTTCTCATTAAGGTTAGGGATTAGATTTACAGACTCAACTTTGCCGCTTTCTGGAATTTCATTATGCACCTCATGGTTTTTGATTTTGCCTTTTTCTTTGAGAAATAAAGGTTCATTTGATGAGTTTTGTACAATAGATTCTTTGTTGCTTTGGCTTGGTGAGGTTTCATTCTTTGGATTTTTTTCATTCATATTATCATTCTTTCTAAATTTTGTAAAAGTTTGGGTTTTTGAGTCACTGGACTCACGGGATTCAGTTTTATTTCTTGCATCAATACTATGCACAACACTAGGTTGTGGAGACAATTTTAAATCTGCAAGTTTGGGTAATATTTCATCATTGGAATCATTTGGCATAGCATGTTTTTGATTGTCAGTGTCAATATCAAAATCTTCATCAGCACTTTCAAACTGCTCATCACTTTCTGAATCACTTGACATTGTGGTGGCTAAAATCAAATAACAAAAGAATATTTTAAAGAAATTAGACTGTGATATTTATCAGGAGGTCCTTTAGAATAAACATATCTAGCACAATAACATGGGATTTGCAGAACACTGAATGTAAGTCATGTTAGAATGATTTCTGTAACGCTAACTGCAGCTAACTCTAAACTCTCTTAGGTAGGATTTTTTTGTATTTTTTTAAGACAAGTGTTCAGCAGCTTTTTTAATTTTGTAGCCATGCAACATCAGCTAATGTAGATGCTTTTAAACTGTGGGAAAGAAGTGACTTCATTACTTACCACTTAGTTGTTGGGTCAACAGGGATGAACAAATAGCTCAGTGGTTAAGCACTCACTTGCCATGCAGAAAGTCCCAGATTCAAACCCCCATCCTGACAAAAAAATTGTATTCAAAATTTGGTTCCAGTTGTTTGTAAGGGATAGCTTCCGGTACACTCATGTTGACCCAGCGCCTAAATGGGAAGTATTGTGTCACTTCTTGCCCATCATAGGTTTGAACTCAGGACAAGCAAGTAACATATCACTGAGTAAAATTATCACTTATCTGTTATTTTACACTCCTACAAATATCTGCATAGATTTGAATAAATGAATCAAGTTGAGATGCATAATTATTTTTCATTAGGAAGAAGATTTTTAAATGTGAGATCTCAATTTATGAAGTAGATAAATGACCATTTTTCAACCAATACAGCTAAATGTTAATAGTCCTTCTAGAGACAGTTTTTATTACTTTGATATACTGTTCATATCCAACTCACCACCTCAGAATTTTTAGGAAGTTGATTTCAAAAGTTTGTCCAGCAAATTCTTATGTCAGGCTGCTAGTGACTATATGCACTCCATTCATTGTCTAGAAAATCCTTATGAACTTGATTCACATTCTAATTTCCTTTGCACATATTGCATATTAATTGTAATATCCAGCTATGATATGAATCTTACACGTAGGTACATCATTCAATGATACTCACAAGAAATTTACTATTAGACGACGTAACAAACCAGCAGGAAGCAAAAGAACAAAAGATAATCCAATCCGATAGGACAATTCCTTATCTTATCACTACAATCACTTATCAAGTTTTCAAATTATCACTTCACTATCACAAAAGAAAATTTTATTACCAATGGGAAGCTAGCACAAGGCAGGTTTCGGTGATACTTTCACACGACCCTGTAAAAAAAATTGATGAAGTAAGTATTTTGGCTTCACTTTTTTGTTCAATCTACTTAAATTCTAGCCTCCTTGAAAAATATCGAAATCTTGAAGCGCGAAATTTTAGATTTTAACAAAAAAACTTTTCTTAAATTTCCACTGTTTTCCATTTTGTATTTTTCGATAAAAAAAATAAATTTAAACAATAGGAAATAAACATATAATATTTTATGTGCCAATAATTGCTCAAAATCTTTACGAATTTTTAATTTGTAACCTTATATGACACCCAGAAGATAGGCCCAATTTGGGACACTATGTGGAAATGTCATAAGTGTGGAAAGCCTGTCTATTTTGGTAAGTTTTAGATTATTTTTAAAATTCAAGTGGATAGTCACAAACTCATAAATAATTTGGTGTGTTGGTTCTAGGCATAATAATAGGTAACCACTTTAATATGCAAGTCCTTTGACTCATAAAAGATTCAAGTAAGTTGACACCACCCCCTTCTTAAAGACTCCATTGAATTTGAGTTAAAACAACATTCAGCTTTAAGAATCCTAAATCTGGTTATAAGTATCCTTCCTTCACAAGGAAAAATTGAACCAAGTGTTGAGTAAGAAAAAAGGGAAAATGAATAAATTGATGAAGTCCTAGGTTAGAATATAAAAAATTATCTCCCAGAATCATGTTATGTGACAGAAAATTATTAATATAATAATATATTATGATCCTATTATACCAAACATAACAATGTAGAACTTATGTGTGTGTCATTGATTGCTCAAGAAATTCTATTGATCCTTTTAAAAATAGGTACCTATATTTATTAAATATACAAGGTAAACAAAAACTTTTCAATAGAATGGCCTTGAACTGGAGTACTTTTGTTTCAGCTGAAAGAAAGCAGTCATTGGGTTATGATTGGCACCCCGAGTGTTTGAGGTGTGAGGAATGTGGCAAACGTCTCAATCCAGGCCAACATGCAGAGGTATGTTATCATTAGATTACATAGGCACTTACTTTCTTGGTATGTCCAAATTGTCCATGAGTGCTGTGTCACGGTGATGAAAGGAATGATGGGTTATTATCCCCCTGGATGCACAAGATCAATATTCCGCACACTCCTTTCATGTCCTGTATGTGGTTTAATATTATTGTTGTTTATTAACCCAGATGGGGCTGACGTCCTTCCAGAAGGACGTCCTTCCAGAAGGACGCTGTGGATTTTTCTAATTAATTCAACTTGTTGGGGATAGTTGGCGACACCTCAAACTCTACAAAGAGTATTAGTGATAAGTTGACACCACTTTTATTTTGATTTATTCTTGCGTGTGACTCTGATAAGAAAGTTTGGATAGCTGTAAATTTCAATGGATGAACGAGACAAAAAAATTTACCGCGTTATCTGGGTTAATATAAAATTTGAATTTAAGAGTACCTTAAAAGTGGATTTTACCTACTGAAGATATATCAATTTGCAATTCATAAAATTAGGAGCTCTCTAGTTTGAAGTAGTCTCCTTATAGATTAGCTGATAAGAATACATGAGAATAATTAATTGTGGACTACTGAAAGAGTGATGAAAATTATAATAGGTATAATTACAATTATTTTAAAATACCTAATTAAAAAAAATATTGCAATTAGTTCTGCAAATTGTAGACCTAACTCAAATATTGCAATTTAATTAAAAATATTACACCTGGAATCTGGACCTTTATTTTCCCTTTAATTAAAAACTCTTGATGGGTTTAAATTAAAAATATTTTTTGGGCCATTAGGTCTCAGTTATTACCATCATCAAATTTCTTTCTACATAATCTATTATTTAGTTTGATTTCTTGTACTGTTTTTCAAGATCCTTGTAATAATTATTGACCTCATTGACTGATATTATTGACTTAGGTTGTATGAAGCCCCAAGAAAAAAATGATCTTCTTTCTTCTTGAATAATTCTACTCTGTGTATTCAGAAACGTGGCAGCTATGAAAGGAATTTTTGAGAGCATTGTAAAATATAAACTTTTCATTTTTTACAGCACAAAGGTGTCCCTTACTGCCATGTACCATGCTATGGAGCCTTGTTTGGGCCTCAGTTGTTTGGACATGGAACAAGAGTGGAATCTCATACCAGTTTTGGCAAAGTTGAAAACAAACCATGTGGATCTAACATGCCAAGGTAAGTATTATTATTAATATATAAATCTTTATTAGGAGGAAAAAGTAATGTACAATATTTATAGTACAAAATTAAGAATGCATAAATTAATAGTAAAATTGATTGAAAAAAATAATAAAAAAAATAATAAAGAAGACAAGAATATAAAGGTCCTAACTAAAGGGCTGGGTTATTGCCTGCAGCAATCTCTTCCACCCAACCCTTATTCTAAGTATGTCATTTTTAAGGTCTTGAAAATAATAAAATAAAAAGGAAATATTGTTAGAAAAATAATAATATTATAATGTTTTATGACAGTTGACAAGTGTATTTCCTAGAACTTCTGAGACACCTCCAAAAGTGGCATATTGTTAATTTAAATTCAATTCAAGACATAAATATATTGTAGTCTCTAAAAATATCATCATGTATTTTTTAAACTATTCTTTTTTGTGGTTAAATACAATAATCATGAATATTATTTTTTAGTAACTTTTTAATTATTGTCTTTTAACAAATCACCTACTGGTTTTTCATCATTTTCCTTTCAGATCTCATTTGGAGTCAAAACTAAACCTATACAATCAATATTATGATGGAAAGAGTGGGGAAATCAGAAGTCGTGAGGTAAGAATGATCTCTCATCAAGCTTTTTGACTGCTCATTCTATGTGCTTTAATAATGTAAAAATATTTGAAGCTTATTATAAGATTACAATACAATTCTTCTGTATTTATATGAATACATAATTATATGTAAATTAGACAGCATTGATAGCATGTTGAATTCACCAGTTTTCGTTCTGTCACTGAAGTTAACCAACGTCCAGCAATGTTAGAATGTGGATGGGTGACCATTAAAATTTGTGATAATGGCTATTCCCGGGCCCACTCAGGCTGGATGAGGTTAATTTGAGTAGTTGGTTTGTGATTTTCCAGCAAATGGAGAGAAAAACCCACTTTGTGATATGACCATGCAGTTGAAACTTTAAAGCAACAATGTAAAAAGAAAGAAAAAAGTATTTTATGATGTATTTTATTTATTTATTTTTATTTTTTAATGTTGATGTAAACAAAAGAAATAAAAATAATCTATCCTTGTTTTAGGTGAATGGTCGTCTTGTTTTGGAAGGAGCACTCCGTATTCACTGGGGCATCACAGGTGTTATTCACTTGAAGGAAGATGACGACCAAAGAGTGGTAGTCTTGGTGAGGAAAAGAAACTCCATGCGGAGTGAATCATATCAGAATGGAGGGGATTTGTCAGTAAGTATTTTTTTTATTTTATTTTATTTTTAAAGATGAGTGTTTCACAACCTTTTTTATTTCGTAGCCATGAAACAGGAGCTACTGTAGACGCTTGTGGTCGGTGTTGTAGCCTGCCCATCCCGTTGTATGCCTCCCCTCTGATGGGCGAGAAGTGACACAATACTGCCCAATTAGGTGCTGGGTCAACACGAGCGCACCGGAAGGTATCCCTTACAAACAATAATTGTTATTGTAAACAAATTAAGTAAACAAATTAGGAATACAAATATTTGTCGGCACGGGGGATCGAACCCGGGACCTTCCGCATGGCAAGCGAGTGCTTAACCACTGAGCTAATCGCGCTGTAATTAATTATTAAATTTGGTATTATATTATTTTCTATAGAACTGGTAGACTGGGATTATATAATTCATATATTATGTGTGTTGTATAAAATTAATTAGAGAAGATCAGGTATTCACACCCAATAAGCTTAGAGCTTGAGCTGGGTGAATTATGTAAATCTTTAGAAAGCCGGATATATTTCTAACACTTTGTAGCATTCACATAAATGCACCATCAATTTGGAAATTCTTCAAAATCAGTGGAAATCAGACCTCTTCTAATTAGTTGGCATTGGCCAAGCTCTACCTCATTCCTGTATTATTATTATGAAACTCTTAATTAGTAGAACATAAATACAAACAAATAATGGTAAAAATTAAAATACAAAATAGACAATATTAATATAAACAAGAAAAAAATAATCAAAATATATACATATGTCCTAACTAAAGGACGGGGTTATTGCCTATGGCACTCTCTTCCACCCAACTCTTTATCTGTTAACCATCCTCCAACGAGACCACATACTTATAATGGGACTACCTGTCTTGCGCTGACAGTCTAAATAAAGCAATACTTACAGGGTTCCAAATCAGCTATGCAAAGTAACAAACTTCTTCCTTTCCCAACTGTTTCTTCCCCTCCAGGACACGGACACAGGAAATGGAGACAGTCTCTCATCCCTGTGTACAGTGTCGAGTGTGGTGAGTAACGGCACAACCACTGGTTGCCAAGACAACGATTGCCATGACAACACAACATCCAGTTGCAATGACGTCACAGCAACCGGTTGCCATGACAACGACAATACATCTGCTGTGACCGCGTCCAGTTGCTATGACAACGACACAGCGTCTGTTGGCGATACTAGGAGCGTCTCTCAGAGTGACAAGTATCAGACACTGCCCTCCCGTCTACAAGATGTGGAAAAACAGAGCTGGGATGAGTTTGACGATTTGCTCATGGTGAGTAGAACTAAAAAAAATTTTTTTATATAATTTATAAATATTTTTATTATATTTATATAAATAAACTTCTCTCTCTTTACTCAAATCCTAACAAAGACTCTCCACTTCTGTATCTTCTTCTTGTCCCTCGTACACACATGCTCGTCGCTCTTACCATTCCCATCTTTTCAGTAGAACTAAAATACAGTAGAATCCCGATAACGCGAAATTCAAGGGACAGAACTGTCATTTCAAGTTATCGAGAGTTTCGAACAAGGAGTGAAGTTCAACAAGGGCCGAAGAATGCTTTCGATTTAGCGGGATTTTGGACCTATCGGGATTTCGACTAAGCGAAATACTAACTGTTATCACATTATTTCTGTCCGTCCCGATAGCTCAGTAGTAAAAGCGGCACTCTGTGAATCCAGAGGTCGTGGGTTCGAAACTCAGCCGGGACATGACAATTTATCCACCCATATGGGATTTTTGCCACATAATAATATGTCATAACGCGATATTATATTATTAGAGGAGATGTACCAAAGTTGGACCCCCATTTTTTTCTTCTTCAATAACTTTGGTCCTGCCAATAAAAAATGCACCAAACTTGGCAATATCATTCACAATATACTTTACTATTACCAGCTAGGACGGAATGTTGATTGGTAGGACTATATTGTCGAAATAAATCAAAAACCAAGTCTAGACAATATCAATGTAAATAGTTTAGGGTTCTAAAGTCGGACCCCCATAGAAAATAAAAAGAATATTTTAATTTTATACACTTTTTTAATTGAAGTCGTTACAAAATTACAAAAGTCACAAATACAATGTTTAAAGTAGCTAGTAGAGGAATTATTGTTTACAAAAGTCACAAATATAGTGCTCCCTATCAGTATCCCCGCAAGCCACATGTGCCCAATGTTCATAAATATAGCATTGTATCCACATTTCACCGCGGCGCGATCCGTTGACCAATTCTGGTCATAAAACCTACAAACCGCGTCTTTAGACACATTTAGAGGGTTTAACTATTTATTTTGGAGGGGTCCGAGTTTGGAACATCATGGGGGGTCCAACTTAAGAAATTGAAACAAAAAGGAAAAAATATTTTATTTTTTAACTGGGGAAAGAAAATACTGGATATCAATTAAAAAAACACTTGAATAATCTTTTTTGAATAATATTAGTAATGTGAAAATGACTTAACAAAGATTAATCAGCTCCAAATCGGAATTTTAGAATCATTCTAAAAACTTCTACATTGGGCAAGAAAAGAAACTCTTTAAATTTTTACAAAAATTCAACGCAAATGAGGCAGGAGCCAAATATAAATAGTCTTATGATCAATCACTCTTAGTTCATACTCTCATCGCATGAGTGAAGCACACGGTAGAGGAAATATCAAGAGGGTCCGACTTAAGGGCCCTGGTCCGACTTTGGTGAAATACCTCTACTATTTATACTGCCCCACTAGTACTAATGAGTCCCATTTATCCAGCAGTAAGCCCAAGACCTATCTGCTCGAAATAAGAGGATAATTAATTTATTAGTTATTTAAAAGGTATAAACCACCAACTTGGGTGAAAGAGATTGCCACAGGCAATAACGCCGCCCTTTAGGTAGGACATTAGATTTATTCTCTTTTTTGTTCTTGTTTCTTTGTTCAATTTATAAAAAAAAATTATTTATAATTTCCTTGTATTGTACTGTAATTATAGTACTTTGTCTTTGTCTATACCTAATAAGGAGTAATATATATTTTTTCTATATAATTTCCTTGTATTGTACTGTAAATATTGTACTTTGTCTTTGTCTTCTTATATATCTAATTGTTTATACCTAATAAAGAGTAATATATATTTCTTCTTTATAATTTCCTTGTATTGTACTGTAAATATTGTACTTTGTCTTGGCTATACCTAATAAAGAGTAATATATATTTTTTCTTTATATTTTCCTTGTATTGTACTGTAAATATTGTACTTTGTCTTTGTCTATACCTTATAAAGAGTAGTATAATAATAACTTGTAACTTGACCTGCGCACAGGTTGAGCGTCCCAAGCAGGATGGCGAGAAGCTCTATCAGACGATGCCCAGCTGTCTCCCCAGTGGAGGCGACCAGACGTCTAGTGAGGCGGAGCCAGACTCCTCCTCGCTTCCTTACTACACCATCAACTCCAGTGATACTCTAGTGAGGTAAATTTCCTGCCTACCCGCATACCTAGGTTGTTGTGTACCATTAATCATATCATAGGGTGGCGTCATCGTGAACGATGGTAGCCAGACAGTGGAGGAGTGACTCAGCACTTCTACCACTGTCTTTACAAGGAGGCTAATAATTGACAAGGGCCCCCAGAACCAAGCCAATGCTGGTCTACTCCCTGTTTATAGTCCCCAGCCAGACTGCTGGTCTACTCCCTGTTTATAGTCTCCGAGCCAGACTGCTGGTCTACTCCCTGTTTAAAGTCCCCCAGCCAGATTTAAAGTACCATTAATACTGATTTCTAAAAACATAAATAAAATTCACAAAAATTGGAAATGTTGAACAAATTCTATTAGTAAGGAAATAGTTTCTGAAAGTTACCGACCTCAGTAGTAGCTTGATCGATAAGGCGGCGGACTTGAAAACTGGAGCTCGGTGGTTCAAGTCCCAAGTTAAGCAAATATTTAGTAAAGCTAGTTTGAGTAGTTGTATTATCACAATTGTGATTAACACAAAATATGAAAACATAGTGAGGTAAATAAATATGATTATTGTTATATGACCTGGTTGCATGGTTTTCAAAAAAATTAACACTTATGATTAACACTGCAACCTATTTTTTTTTTTTTTAGATAATATTTTATTATATTTAACTTTTTCAACTCATTAGATCTATTGTGACCAGTTGATTCTATTTGGTTTTGACGACCTGATTTGAGATAGATAAGTCAGAACGGGAGTTTTACCCTCCATTCGCTGGGAATCGTACCAGCTACCACATTTGCCCAATTTGCTGGCATGATTTTTGATACTTTTAGTCGAGTCAGTCTAGTGTCTCGGGTTTAGCTTCTGTTCCAATAAGTCAGTGGTCTCTCTCTCTCTCTCTTTTTTTTTATTTAATTTTTTTTTTAATAAAAAAAAAATAAAAAAAACAGAATTTTTTTATTTAAAAATTAAAAATTTCATTTTTAATATTTACATATACCTATACATAGTCTTATTGTAATCTAGTAAGTAAGTGGAACATTGTAAAAACCGAAAGGTAGAAAAATACAATAAAAAACATTATAATTATTATTATAACCCACTATGTTCAATGTTTAGAACAATGTTCCTCCGGTCATTTTCAGTGACTCGCTCGCCACGTCCACAGTATCTCTCGAGAACAACGACACACTGGCCGACTCGTCGGATCTCGAGACCGACACCTACTCGCTTCACTTCGAGGACCGACTGGAGAACACTAGCCGCTTGGATCGAAGCATCAGTAACCCGGAAGACTTGACGCTGAGAAGCAATGACGTCGTAGGTAGGTTATAATATTAATTAAAAACCGATAAAATTAACATGGATTACCAGACTATCGACTTACCCACTCGACCATTAAGTTACATCTGATATTTATTTTATTGTATTTTGTTTTAAATAATTATAGAGTACAGTAATAACTGAAATGTTACTAAAATTAAAAGCAGGTACACTATTACAAGTAATTATTAACTAATGAAGTTATACTTGTTGTAACTAGCTTGGCTACAGCTAGGGGGGAGTGATGGTCTCCAGCCAACTTTATTGAAAAAATTGGCTCGTCCTGAACCACATATTTCTATGTGCGATCAACCATCGTGAGAACCTGGGCTTTTTCTTTATAAGCTATTTAACTCTTGGGTAACTGCAAGCTAGCTTGGCTTGTTAGGGTCTTCTGTTAACCTGGTTATAGTAATATAATGAGAATAACGTCACTTTATTTTTATTGCCCGATTAGGACTTTTAGGTCCCATAATTCCAGCAGTAAGCCCAAATCGTATTTTTATGTGGCAAAAATCACAGATGGGAGGATAACTTGTCATTGTATCCAGGTGGAGTTTTTGAAAAATCGACTTGTGTATTGTTACGTGTGTATGCATAAGAAAATAAAATAAAATCTATGACGTGCACTGGTAGTCAAGTGGTTAACGCGCTAGTCTGGTAGTCCAGGTAGCGTAGGGGATCCGTTAGTTCGAATCTGACCCAATGCATGAATTTTTCCTCATTAATTTGAGTTTGTGTTTGTGACCACATATTTTTTTTTTTTTTTTTGACGATATGGTTTGACATTTATTGATGGATTTAAACCCGTCATAACAAGAAAAAAAGGTAGATACATCAGCATTAGCCTTGACCGGTGTTTACCTTCCACTAAAGAGTATTTAAAAAAAAAAAAAAGTGAACCTGGTGGTAATGACATAATTATTTTCGCCTCCAGGGAGGAGCCCAGACTCGTACAGACTCAGCGTGGTGAGTAACCCCGAGGCTCGGGACTCGTGTGACGTCACAGGCGGCAGTGTGTCTAGAGGTCCGGGTGACGTCACAGACGGCAGTGTGTCTAGAGGTGACGTCACGGGCGCCAGTGTGTCTAGAGGTCCGGCGAGGAACGGAGGCAGCCGCGGTGACGAAACGTATGTGGTACGTGACGAAACGTACCTGGTGAGCGAGGGAGCCGTGGATGTGAGAAGACGGAAAGGTACGTTCCGTTCATGCTAATATTTTTTTTTTTTTTTTTTTTTTTTTTGATTTTTTTTTTACGCATCCTTCATTGAAATTACAATGCTTTTTTTTAGATTTTTTTTACGCATCCTTCATTGAAATTACAATGCTTTTTTTTTTATAGATTTTTTTTTACGCATCCTTCATTGAAATTACAAAGATTTTTTTTTATTTATTTTTTCACGCATCCTTCATTGAAATTACAATGATTTTTTTTTTTTTTTTTACGCATCCTTCATTGAAATTACAAAGATTTTTCTAACTGCTTATTATTCGTTTGTAATATGTATTTTTGGATTTATTAACTGTTTGTAATTCTGAATAACCTGTGTTCCGTTCATACAAAGATTTTTTTTACGCATCCTTCATTGAAATTACAATGATTTTTCAACTGCTTATTATTCGTTTGTATTATGTATTTATTGGATTGAATCGTGATACGTGACGAAACGTACCTGGTGATCCGTGGACGTGAGAAGACGGAAAGGTACGTTCCGTTCATACAAAGATTTTTTTTTTTTTTGATTTGTTTTATTATTATCATATTATTTCGCAAACATTTTTGCCTTTTATTAAAAAAATCAATTTTTTCTCCACTCATCTTCTTATTGAGCTTGTCCTTGAAACGCCTTCTTTGGATGTCATGTCTTCCTAGAATTTTGACTTGACATTTTGATGATTAAAATTTTAAAATTCTGGCAGGACTTTATGCTGCCATACCGGCGCGTGCCTGGCTAGATTTAGATTTTTTTTACGCATCCTTCATTAAAATTACAAAGATTTTTTTAACTGCTTATTATTCGTTTGTAATGTGTAATTATTGGATTTAATAACTCTTTGTAATTTTGAATAACCTGTGTTCCGTTCATACAAAGATTTATTTTTAGATTTTTTTTGACGCATTTATTGATTGAAATTACAAAGATTTTTTCAACTGCTTGTTATTCGTTTGTAATATGTATTTATTGGATTTAATAACTCTTTGTAATTTTGAATAACCTGTGTTCCGTTCATACAAAGGTTTTTTTTTTAGATTTTTTTTACGCATCCTTCATTGAAATTATAAAGATTTTTTTAACTGCTTATTATTCGTTTTTAATGTGTATTTATTGGATTTAATAACTCTTTGTAAATTTGAATCACGTTTGTTAACAATAATAAAATTCTAAATTGATGCACAGTAAAAAAAAAAAAAAAAAAAAAAAAAAATGGCCAGTATAGGTGGAAAAAAAATCAAAAACGAACACAATACTTCCGATTTCTAATATTAGAAATTTCTAGAGAACAATTTCTAGGTACAATTTACTTCTCTATAAAGGAAAATATCTTAGAAGCCAAATCTATGCTTCTAAGGCTTCTAAGATGAAGCCAAATAAAAATAATGGCTTAGGATGGGTCCTCTGTAAAAAAAAAAAAAATATGAAAAATAAAACAAATGATTTATTTATTATTATTATAATAACATCTTCACAAGAGAAACCTTGATACAAGAGAAAAAAATGTCGGTCCCTTGAGTTCTCTTATATCCAGGTTATAACTATTATTATTACTATACAACACTTCATTAGATATAAATGAACATTATGTACATACAAATAATTATTTTAACAATGAAAAAAATAGAAACAATATACATATACAATAAAAATGAAAGAGAAATGAAAATATATAAAAACATATGTCCTAACTAAAGGACGAGGTTATTGCCTGTGGCAATCTCTTCCACCCAACCCTTCCACAGGTTCGACTGTGTATTATTATTACCTTCCTCTTTCGTCCCGCGCCAGGTTCCACAGCTATCAAGCGGAGGCCAGGGGGTCGCCGCTCTCAGAACGTGAAACTGAAGAGGCGCTGCTCCATCAATGGTCACTTCTACAACCGGGAGACCTCCGTGTTCACTCCGCCTCACGGCAGTGTCATGTCCGTCTGGCTAACCTCCTTGGTATCCACCCAGGAGGTCATCAATCTGCTTCTGGACAAGTACAAGGTGGAAAGTCAGCCCAACAGCTTTGCCTTGTTTGTGGTACGAGACAATGGCGGTAAGTTTCTTATTAATGGGCTCACTTCGCCTCACGCCAGTGTCATGTCCGTCTGGCTAACCTCCTTGGTATCCACCCAGGAGGTTATCAATCTGCTTCTGGACAAGTATCAATCTGCTTCTGCTTCTGGACAAGTTCAGCCCAACAGCTTTGCCGTGTTTGTGGTACGAGACAATAAGTTCCTTATTAATGGGCTCACTTTGCCTCAGTTTGTATCCGTTTGGCTAACCTCCCCCTACTGGTAGAATATGGCCCAAAAAACCCCTTCTGGTATTACCTACTGGATGCTAGGATGTTTATTCAGTATTTAAGATCTTATTCAGTTCGTACTTTATATTCTTGACTTCTTTTTCCCCAGTACATTTCCCCAACTTTGCCAGCGTCGATGACACCAGTTCTCATTCAGTCACTGAAGTTAAACGACGTCCAGAGAGGCCAGGACTTGGATGGGTTACCATTCAAATTCGAACCCTCGTGATTTAGCCTATTCCTGGCTCTACTCAGGCTGGTTGAGATTAATTTGAGTAGCTGGTTTATTTATTTAGAAACTCTTTATTAGTAGAACATATATACAGACAAATAATGGTAAAAATTAAATATAAAAATTGACAATATTAATAATATAAACAAGAAAACAAAATATATACACATGTCCTAACTAAAGGGCGGGGTTATTGCCTATGGCAATCTCTTCCACCCAACCCTTTGGTTTATAAGTTTTCAGCGAATAGAGGCTAAAACCTCCGTCGTGATAGGACCATGTCGTTGAAAGCAACGTTGAAAAAAAAAAAAACAAAAACATGTTGAACTCGTTGAAGCGACGTTAAACCCAACATAAAAAAATCCCCTCTATTATGTTTTTCTAGTTATTATGTTTTTCTAGTTATAATATCCTGTATAAAATACACAATAAATAAAGAGGTGCTATATTAAACTGTTAGCATAATGGGACTCCCTGTCTTGAGCCGACAGTCTAAATAAAGCACTACTTATACTTATAGAGGCTAACACCTCCGTCGTGATAGGACCATACCGTTGAAAGCAACGTTGAAAAAAAAAAAAAAAAAAAAAAAAAAGAGAGGTTAAACTCGTTGAAGCGACGTTTAAACCCAACATAAAAAAAATCCCCTCCATCCTCTGCTATTCCAGAACAGCGCAGACTGCGGGACGAGGAGTATCCCCTTCTGGTGCGTGTGATGCTGGGTCCTCACGAGGATGTGGCCAGGCTCTACATTATGGACCGCCGGGTCACGGACGAGATCTCCAACGACGTGGCTCAGTTCCTGAACTTGTCCCTGGCGGAGTGTCGCGCCATCCTGGAGGAGTTCAACAAGGAAGAGGAGAGGGAGATCCGGCGAGTGAGAGCCAAGTAAGTTTCTTTTAGAAGCTCTTCAAAGCTTATGAGAAGTACCTTTGTATAAATGTTTCTTTATAAAGAAAATAAATAAAGAAAATAAATAAATAAACTATCCCACAAAAAACTACCGTTAAAAAAAAGGCCAAGTTCCAGAACTCTTATCCAAAAAGGTTTCGCCAATGAATGCAGTGATGTCTTATTTGCGGCCAAAATATCTTGGTACTAAACTATTTCTTTCATTAAAACCCGTTTTCTGAGTTCCTCATTTTGTATATTTTTAACTGTAAACTATTCATTCTCTAACTTGGCCAGTTTCGCTCCTTGTGATGGTTATATTGTCATTTTGTATACATATAGTCGTAATATTCCATACAACCGATGGCAAAAACTGGTCTTGATGTGGGTCTCGAAAAACGATCTTTATTACAAATTTCGGAAACCACTTTCCTTCGAAAATTATGAAAAGTGTTTGGAGTACTTATCTTCATATTTTTTTAATGTTTTCAAGATAGGGTCTTGTAGCCAGCCTCCGTGACGTAATGGTTGTGACTCCTGCCCGTCCAGAGATCCCGCGTTCGATCCCCGGTTGGAGCAGAGTTTTCGAAGAAAATTCTGTTCCCTCCAAACACGTGAGGCTGCGATTTCCGGCCCTACCCAGGCTGGGTGAGGTAAATGTGGGTAGCTGGTACGATTCCCAGCGAATGGAGGGTAAAACCCCAGTCCTGACTATCTTTCTCAATCAGGACGTTAAAACCAAATAGAATCAACTGGTCACAATAGATCTAATTAGGTCGCAGTGTTAATTGTTACGGTTTCACTGAAAACCTTGCAACCAGATCAGATAATAATAATAATAATAATAGGGTCTTGTAAATATTTTTTTATTTTAAAAAAATGAAGCTTTGTATTCTATGCCCTTCTCAGATCATTATTTTAAAGTAAAACCGATTTTCAAAATTTGTAACATACAATCGTTTATATATTAGTAAAATAAATAATAAAGTAGTCCCTTTGGCCCGTAGCATGCTCGGTTTGCACTCCAGGTGACCTGGGTTCGAATCCGGGCGGGGTCAGAGTTTTTTCGGCTCTATACTTTGGATGTTGGGACCTACCCAAGCGTCGTGAAGACAATTGGGGTAGTTGTGAGTGGACAACGACGATTGATATTGGAATATGATGTTTTTTAGGAGATGTGATGCATTAGCATTAGTAGGATCGATGTGATGCATTAGCACTGGTTGAAAAATCAACCGGGATATGATAACAAAAAAGTCAAAAAATAAGGTCCACAGCTTACCGATACAGATTTTTTGTAGAATCTAGAATGTAGGAAAAATAGTATTCTAGCATGTAAAACAAATTTGAAGAAAATCGGTGAAGCAGTTTTGGAGATACAACTAATTTAGTAGAAAATCTCAAAATTGCCACGTGTATACAATGTGAAACAATCACGAGGAAGTATTCTGTCCATAATTGGCAGTGTTTTTGGATCCAACCTCATTCTGCCTAGTATTCTTACCGTTATTTAATTAGTTGTATATGTAATGCAGGCTGAAACAGCTATCTGAGCATGTCTGGAATTCAGATTGCTTAATGAGGACCTTCAAAAGTTTTCTGAGTGGGCAAAAAGTCTGTTTTGAAGCCCAACCCATCAAAAACACAGGCTCTAATTGTTGGAACTGCACAATATATTGTTAAATTAATAGAATTTAAGTCCAATTCAAATCAGTACAGCACAAGATCTACTCACACTAAAACACTTAAAATACCATTACATCGAAATCGAACTAACAGCAGATGAGCGGACATTTCTGAAATGCACTCCCTGCTGCATTATGAAACTCCATTGTATTTGGTAGCTAAATAAAAGCACTACGTACTTGAAATCAACGTCAGGTTCCTGATAGGGAACCTGACAATACCGGTGGTTGGGTGGAAGAGCTCCCTTGGGAGAATCCTGCTACGTTAAACAAAGCCATTAAAAAAAACAACGGTCATAAAACTTGCCTTGAAAGAATAGTACAGTTTTTTTTAAGATTATGTATTTTTTATAAATAATAATATTGGTTTACATCAAAGGATATCAAATTTGAGTTTGCCAATGGTTTTAATGGTAAGGATTGGGTTTTTTTGTCTGGTTAAGATTTTATGATTTGCTTCTTTTAATAACCTAACATAATGTAAGAAAGTCATAGCTTACCAATTAATTTTGAGTGTTGCTTTTTGAGTAGATACGTTCCAATTTGGAGTCACTTTGAATTTTTCTGGATACTTTTTGATTTGGAGTCTCTTAGAATTTTTCTGGATACTTTTTGATTTGGAGTCACTGTAAATTTTGCTGCATACGATTTTAATTTGGAGTCACTTTGAATTTTTCTGGATAATTTTTGATTTGGAGTCATTGTGAATTTTGCTGCATACGATTTTAATTTGGAGTCACTATGAATTTTGCTGCATACGATTTTAATTTGGAGTCACTTGGAATTTTCTGGATACTTTTTGATTTGGAGTCACTGTAAATTTTGCTGCATACGATTTTAATTTGGAGTCACTTTGAATTTTTCTGGATATTTTTGATTTGGAGTCACTGTAATTTTGCTGATACGATTTTAATTTGGAGTCACTTTGAATTTTTCTGGATACTTATTTTGGGGTCACGGAATTTGGAACGATTTATTTGAGTACATATTTTCTGGATACTTTTTGATTTGGAGCACTGTAAATTTTGCTGCATACATTTTGAATTTGGAGTACTTTGAATTTTTCTGGATACTTTTTGATTTGGGGTCACTGTGGATATTTTGATTTGGAGAGACTTTAATTTTGCTGGATACGATTTTGAATTTGGAGTCACATTGAATTTTGCTGGATACATTTTGATTTGGAGAGACTTTGAATTTTGCTGGATACTTTTTGATTTGGAAGAGACTTTGAATTTTGCTGGATACTTTTTGATTTGGAGTCACATTGAATTTTGCAGAATACTTTTGATTTTGGTGTACTTTTAATTTTGCTGGATAACTTTTTGATTTTGGAGCGACTTTGAATTTTGCTGGATACATTTTGATTTGGAGAGACTTTGAATTTTGCTGGAACGTTTTGATTTGGAGAGACTTTGAATTTTGCAGGATACTTTTTGATTTGGAGTGACTTTGAATTTTGCAGAATACTTTTTGATTTTGAGTGACTTTGAATTTTGCTGGAAACTTTTTGATTTGGAGTGAACTTTGAATTATGCTGGATACATTTTGATTGGAGGACTTTGAATTTTGCTGGATACTTTTTGATTTGGAGAGACTTTGAATTTTGCTGGATACATTTTGATTTGGAGGACTTTGAATTTTGCTGGAACATTTTGATTTGGAGAGACTTTGAATTTTGCTGGAAACTTTTTGATTTGGAGTGACTTTGAATTTTGCAGGATACGTTTTGATTTGGAGTGACTTTCGAATTTTGCTGGATACGTTTTGATTTGGAGTGACTTTGAATTTTCTGGATACTTTTTGATGTTAGTGACTTTGAATTTTGATGGATACGTTTTGATTTGGAGAGACTTTGAATTTTGCTGGTTACGTTTTGATTTGAATAATACCTGCAAAATAATAACATCATACACTTGAAATCATAATAATTGTTGTACAAATTTTGATGGACAAACGGAGACAATCTTTTAATCTATATATATTTTTTAGAAGCAAATCATAAAAAAATCAACTACCTATATACAAGTGCTTATCTGCTCATACTAAGAAAAGAATCCATATGGAATGGATGTAAACCATCAAACCATTGGCGAAGTAATTTGGTTAAGTAAGATAGAATTTCGAAAAAAAGGAACAATAATAAAGGCACGTTTATTTAGTAACAAATTTGTTTATTTATTTTCACATAAATCATTCATAGGCGTATCCATGTTTGATGTCAATGTAAAAAATAAAATAATACGAAAATGGAGACTTAACTGAAAAAAAAGTTTAAAATTAAAAGAATAATGATAAAAATGCTATTTGTTTATGTTAAACCACAAGGCCTCTTCACATTTTTGTGGTTACTGCAGCATTATCATGAGGTTCTTTTATTTCGTTAATTCATCAATATTATTTTCTTTATGTTCTGGTAATGTCCGTTACTCACACAAGTACATAACTGCTCATATTATTCCTCACAAGTTAAGAATGGACCCCCTTTTTCATTTGTATTTTAAAAAATTACAGTTGTCTGTAAGGTAAAACTTCTGGTGTAAAACTTCTGACCCAGCACCTAAATGGGAAGTGGATGGACCCTTTTTCATTGGTAAAAATTTAGCATTTTTAGTTTGAGTAAAATTGTGATATCACGATAATAATTAACACAAATATGATAACTTTTATTTCTACGAATATACTTATGAAGTCGCAATGGAATAAAATTCTCTCAAGTAGTAGACCGATCAAATCATATTGGAAACTTTCGAACTTAATGGCGTTATTATAACAATTCGTTTGGTCGTGGGACCTGACAGTTATTTTCAATTTGTGAAAGGATTATAGATTATAATATGGGCGCCCAGATACAATGTCTAGACTCCTGCCATTTCCAATGATTCTATTTTGGTCTTAACTTCCATAAATTACAAGTTATATTGTTTAAAAAAAATTGGCACTCCAGTCGCTGGGAATCTTATAAGATACCCGCTTAGTGGTTACGTACCACTAGAGGACTTAAGGGTGTATTTATTATTATTATCTTTTGAGCAGGTATTTTTTATTTATTTACATCAATATACGGGCGGACCCTATGCTATCTAAATACAAATTGACCCTAACTATCAAAAAAATTAAACTATTAAACTTAACATGAATAAACAATTTTTTTGCCCGGATTGGACCGAAAAAAACCTCATAGGTACCTAATTTGCTGGAAATCAGAATTTTTGAAAAAATCCTCCCAAACCAAGGATCAAACTCAACGCCAGGAGTCATAACCAATATACCACAGAGTTTGGTGGAGCTGCATACATACGTTGGTTGCTATGGCAACTAAATGAATAAAACAATAATAGTAAGATAAAAAAAATATTTCACAATTTTTTTGTGGGTAGTATCAACTTTACGAGAACTAATGCTAATGCAACATATCTCCATCTAACCATCATAGTCCAATATCAATCTCGTAATGCCATCACTTGTCATTGTCAAGTCCTCGCTGGGTTTCGAACCTGCGATAATTTCAACTTAAAATCCCGCTTAAGCAGGGTCGACGTTTTTTAACCTTATGGTTGAGGTTGGTTGGTTTTAGCACATTTTTACGGCTGGTGCCCTTCCTAACGTCAACGATTCTACTTGATTTAATGTCCTGAATTAAGACGGGGGTTCTAAACTCCATTCGCTGGGAATCGTACCAGCTACCCACATTAACCTCACCCAGCCTGGGTAAGGCCGGAAATGCCAGCCTCATATGTACCGAGGGAAAAGAATTTTCTGTGTGAAAAATCTGCTCCGACCGGGGATCGACCTCAGGATCTCTGGACTACGGGCAGTAGTCACAACCGTTGCGCCTCGGGGGCTGGCAATTACAATTTAAAGAATAGATCGAATAAATACTTTTATCTCATGGCTTGGCTGGGATTCGAACCCAGGCCCTACGGTTTACCGGTCGATAGAATCCGCTGATTTCATCGCTGACTTCTCATCAAAGGACTGCAGGTTCGATGCCAGCTTTCTCCATTGCGTCACTGCATCCTTGTCTGGCTGTAGTGTCTTTGGGTGTTCGTCTCTACATGAATTTTAAACTTGAAATTTTGAAGAAAACTGTATTGATCAATTTTGCCTGTGCTATTTTATTTTATGTTAATAAATTTAATACAATAAATAATGTGGCCATGATCAAATTAAGTTCATTTCAATAAAATTATTGTTCAGGCTAAATTCATAAGTTGAAAGATTTTTGTTGTTTAGGGTTTAAAGTCGCTAAAAATTGTGACATAATAACTCAAATAACTATCTCTTTATCCTTTATAATAATATTCTTACTGACCTACTAGGACTGAAAAAAATAAAACAAATGATTTATTTATGATTATTTATCTTAATAAAAACCTTGAGCTGCTACATTTTCGTTGAAATTTGTTTTTTTTTTTTAATTTCAGGTACACAGAGATGGCGAGACAAATGCGGCAACGCCTGGAACTCAGAGGTTAACACTGAGAACGGATAGCAGACAGTTTCAGTCGAAACCTTGGAGGTGATTTCACAATCGGGTTGTCCACGCGTAGGATCACCGAAGATCGGAAAAATGCAGCGAGGTTAAGATTCTGTAATTTTCTGTCCCGGTAGCTCAGTGGTAAAGGCGGCACTCTGTGAATCCAGAGATTCCAGAGTTCATGGGTTCGAAACCCAGCCGGGACATGACATGTTATCCTCCCATTTGGGATTTTTACCACATAATAATATGTCTTGGGCTTACTGCTGGAATAATGGGACTTTCGGGCAGTATAAATAAAGCGATATTATTATTATTACCTCGTGATGGTGGTGCTGGCTATTTGCGACCCAATCCAGGCTGGGTGAGGTTAATGTGAGTAGCTGGTTTGCGAGTTACCAGCCAATGGAAAGTAAACCTTCGTCTTGAATGAGGGCCGCATTATGAAACAGGATTAGATTTAATCTTAGTGAACACTGTCCCTTAACACACCCTCTTTTAGTTTGAATTGCAACCAATCACAGCACACTATAGCCTGATAGTGTCCACTTAGATTAAATCTAATCCTGTTTCATAATTCGGCCTGACTCCTCGATGTTAGATTTGCGCCGATCAGAAAACACTCAAATGACGCTGTTGTATGACATGAAACTTTGGTACCTTAACAAGCTTACCTATTATGTAATCGGTACCTACTTTGAGAGCTTACTGTCATCATCTTAGAGTTAGTTCGATACATTTCTCTCACCCAAGAACTCATTGTACATACTTATCCATTTCTCTATTAATAATTATATTTAAATATACGAAGTGTTACTTATTATTTTATTAAACATTCAAATATATGTTCTTATTATTTAACATATAAAACATGGTGTCAGGTGTATAATAATTTAAATATGAAATGTTTAATTTATTTTATCATAATTAACTTTTTAACTTGCAGAGTTAATTAAATAAGAGTGTACAAATTAAAATGAGTGACTACCTAAGTAATTATAAAATTGCAAATTTTATTTAATCGTAACCCAAAGTTTTTTTTTATGATAAATTTAATAATGATTTATACAGTTGTATGTACCTATATTATAGTTGTTAACTCTTCAATTAAATAATTTATTTTGTGATTTTCTCAAGTTGACAGTAAATATTTTTTTAGTGTAAATACATTAAATAAATAAATTTAGTGAACAATGCCTCCTAAAGAAGAAGTGCCTAAAGATAAAAACCCAATAGGTTCTTTAAATTTAAACAATGTTGCTGAATTTAATTTTGGACATGCAAATCTTTCCGAAGAATGGAAAAGATGGTTTAAAAAATTTGAACTTTTCGAATTAGCCAGTGGATCAGACTCACAAGAAGAAAAGAGACGTGTCGCATTACTTCTTCACTCTATGGGAGAAGCTGGAATTGAGATTTATAATTCTTTTAATCTATCTCAGGCTGACGAATATAAGTTCGAAGTTGTAAAAAATAAATTTAGAGAACATTTTGACTCGAAATGTCCCATTACTTTGATAAGATATAATTTTTTTACGTGTAAACAAAAAGATGGACAGTCAATTTTGGATTTTTCTACAGAATTACAAAATTTAAGTTTAAATTGCCAATTTGATAAATTGAGAAAAGAACTTGTCCGTGATATTTTTATTGCTGGTCTGCAAAAACAAAATTTCAAACTGATGCTGTTGAAGGAATCAAATATTGATATAGACAAAGCTGTATCCATGTGTATTGCTGCAGAAACTTCATTTAATCATGTTACTAATCAAAATAATAGTTCCAGTGACAATACGGTGATGAAAATTAACAAATTTAAATCAAATTTTAAGAAGCCTCAGCATAATCAGTTCCAGTCAAACAATCAAGGAAACAAGTACAATAATCAAAATAAGCAATGTTTCAAATGCGGTGCCCAATTTTCTAAAAACCATTTAAGTAACTGTCCTGCAAGGTCTGTTACGTGTTTTAAATGCAATCAAAGAGGTCACTATGCAAATAGATGTCGGTCAAAGAGTGGTGTCGTAAAAAATTGCGAATTTCAATCTGATGACGGTGACGAGGACGAGTCAATTTTCATTGGAGAAGTACATGAGCATGAAGAGAGAAATGATAAAGATTGGAAAGAAATCTTAATTGTAAATAATGTATCTTTAGAATGTAAGCTAGATACAGGTAGCCCAGTTAATTTATTACCTATCAATAAATTTAATGAAATTTTTCCTTATAAGAAACCAAAAATAAATAGACATAATTGGAATCTTTGTAATGTGAGTAACCAGAAAATTCCAATTATTGGGAGTGTTTTTCTAATGTGTAAGTTAGAAAAAACAAATAAATATCACAGACTAGAATTTATTATTTGTGATATTGAATGTAGTCCTTTGATAGGATTAAAAACATGCACAGATTTAAAATTGATAGGGAGAATTTTAAAAATAAATGACTTAAGTTATAATAATATTTTAAAAGATTTTTCGTCATTATTTAGTGGTGAAGTAGGTACTATTGGTCCAGAATACCATATTAAATTAAGAGATGACTACATTCCACGTATTGACAGCCAAAGGAAAATACCTTTTGGTTTAAGATCTTTATTAAAAGATGAATTAGAGAGAATGGAGAGACATGACATTATTGAAAGGGTTGTAGAGCCTACTGAGTGGGTGAACTCTATTGTAATTGTAAAAAAGAAGAACAATAAAGTTCGTATTTGTTTAGATCCTAGACATTTAAATAAATTTATTATAACTAGTAATTCTTGTATACCAACTTTTGAGCAGATTTCTAGTAAATTAAGCAATGCCAAGTATTTTTCACTTCTAGATTGTACTAGTAGTTTTTGGATGGTTCCAATAGATGAAGAAAGTAGTAAACTTTGTACATTTAATTCACCTCTTGGAGGAAGATATTGTTTTAAAAAATTGCCATATGGTCTGAGTTGCTCAAGTGAAGCTTTCCAAGAGCGTATGAATTTTGCTTTTGAAAATGTAGAAGGTGTAGAACCCTACATAGACGATATTTTAATATACGGATCTACTCGTTTGGAACATGATTCTCGTTTATTAAAAGTTTTAAATATTGCTAAAAATAAAGGATTAAAATTTAATAAAGAAAAATGTAAAGTCGGTCTCACTGAAATTAAATTTTTAGGACATATTTTGTCTGAAGGTAGTATATCAATGGATCCTGATAAAATATCAGCGGTTTTAAAAATGTCAAATCCTACTAACAAAAAAGAGTTAGAGAGACTTATTGGATTTTTTAATTATTTATCCAAGTTCATTCCAAATTTTTCTAATAAGACAGCTTGTTTAAGAGAATTACTTAAGACATCTGATTTTGTTTGGACTGACAAACATACAGATTGTCTCAATGAGTTAAAAAATATAGTGACGTCATCTCCTGTTCTAAAAACATTTGATCCTAGTCAAGACGTTACACTATCTGTGGATTCAAGTATAGAAGGAGTTGGAGCAGTTTTACTGCAAAATTCTTCTCCTGTGGCTTTCGCATCTAAAGCTTTGAGTCCAACGCAAAAAAATGCATGGGCACAAATAGAACGCGAAATGTTTGCCATTGTTTTTGGATGTGTGAAGTTTCACCAATATATTTTGGGAAACAAGGTTTATGTTGAAACCGATCATAAAGCCCTTGAAAATCTCTTTAAAAAACCTCTGAATTTGGTTCCTGCACGTATCCAACGTTTAATGCTTAAAGTTCAAGCATATAATTTAATTGTAAAATATAAACCTGGTTCTTTGTTATACATAGCAGATACTCTTTCTAGATCTCCTCTGCCAAACTATGAAATAGAAACTATTGATAAAATAGAAGAAGACGTTGTATGTCAAGTTAATAATGTGATAGAAAATTTACCTATTTCAAGATACAAACAAGATGAAATTTTGTCAGAAACCAATAAAGATCCAATTTTAGTTTTACTAAAGAAAACCATTTTGAAAGGATGGCCGAAGAATAAGTCTGAAGTTTATAATGAAATTAGACATTTTTGGAATTTCAGAGATGAATTAAATATTATAAATGATTTGATTTTCCGGCAAAATGCTTTGGTTATACCTAAAAGTATGCAAAAAGAAATGCTATCTAGAGCACATGAAGGTCATGTTGGTGTAAATTTTTCTACTAATCGTATTAAAGATATATTGTTTTGGCCTAGTATGTTATCTCAAATAAAAGATATGTGTTTATCCTGTTATACTTGCCAAAGTAACCAACCCAATAATTGTAAAGAAAATATTATTTTTCATGAAATACCTAATTTACCATGGTCTAAGCTTGGATGTGATTTATTTCAGTTTAATGGACAACAATATGTTCTGCTTGTTGATTACTATAGTAAATATTTCGAAATTGCTAAGTTAGATAATATTTCAGCTAAAACAGTTATTTTAAATATGAAATCTATTTTTGCCAGACATGGTATTCCAAAACTTGTTGTTTGTGATTCTGGAAGTCAATTTACCTCTAAAGAATTTAAAGACTTCAGTGTTCAATATGAATTCGATTTCATATGTTCCAGTCCTTACCATCACAAGTCAAATGGTCTTGCAGAGTCACATGTTAAAATTGTTAAAAATTTACTTAAAAAAGCACAATGTATTGGTTCAGATCCTTATTTATCATTGTTAAATTTTAGGAACACACCTAAAAATAATTCACCATCTCCAGCTCAATTATTATTTTCAAGACCTTTAAGAACCAAAATTCCTGTAACTCATAATTATTTAAAACCTAAGATTTCTACTAGATCTAAGTTTTTTGATATAGAAAGGAAAAATAGAATTATTAAATTTCATGATAAAAATTCTAAACCATTAAAGGAAATTGATGATCATAATTATAATAATATACTTTTTAAGAAAGATGAAAACTTACCTTGGGTTAGAGGAAAAATATTAAACAAAAATTCTAGATATAGATCATATACAGTGCAAGATGAAAATAAGAATATTTATAAAAGAAATAGAATTCATTTGAAATATTTTCCTTCTCAAAAGATAGAACCTCCTAGAAGCCCAAAGGTTGATAGTCCTAGCTCAGAGTTCAGAACTCCAGATACAAGTCCCAGTCAGGTTGCTACTCCTTTAGCATATGAAACTAGAGTTGGTAGAAAAGTTATTCCTCCTAGGAGATTTATGTTTTCTGATTCTTCCTCCTAGGACATTTATTTATTTTTTAAATTCTAGTTGAAAGGGGATGTTGTATGACATGAAACTTTGGTACCTTAACAAGCTTACCTATTATGTAATCGGTACCTACTTTGAGAGCTTACTGTCATCATCTTAGAGTTAGTTCGATACATTTCTCTCACCCAAGAACTCATTGTACATACTTATCCATTTCTCTATTAATAATTATATTTAAATATACGAAGTGTTACTTATTATTTTATTAAACATTCAAATATATGTTCTTATTATTTAACATATAAAACAGACGCTCAATTTGATTCACAACAGGGTGTAATCATTTTCATGTTCACATAAATCGCCTCACATAAATCGAAGAAAATTCTGTTCCATCCAAACACGTGAGGCTGCCATTTCCGGCCCTACCCAGGCTGGGTGAGGTTAATGTGGGTAGCTGGTACGATTCCCAGCGAATGGAGGGTAAAACCCCCGTCCTAATCCAGGACGTTAAATCAAATAGAATCGTTGGCGTTAGGAAGGGCATCCAGCCATAAAAAAAAAAACGTGCTCCATCCTACCAACCTCAACCATGAGGTTGAACAATGCCGACCCCAAAAGCAACATAAGCTAATATGGGATAAAGGCAAGGGAGATACATAAATCGCCTCTCTAAAAATTCACTGATCTTCTTTTGATACCAACTAACCTTAGGCATATCCTGTATCTTCCACTCATTGGTTTGTTTTTATTATACCTAGTTCTGTAGGTAGCACAATCGTACAACATTTTCCATTTATTTATACAAGTATTTTTTATGGTAAAATTTGGAAATCGTAGATCGTTCATTTATACAGCGGTCATATTTTAAATAGGTTAACGTTTTAGTAATGGATAAGATTGTAGTATAAGTTAGAAAATAACTGTTGAAATTTCAGAAACCACAAGGTGTCCTTAGTATTCCTAGCTATCCCTGAAACGTAGTAAATGCTGTTTCACATTTGGTCCTAAATTGTGCAATCCCGAATCTTCTATGAAACATGTAGCTTAAAAAATATAAATATACTACGTATATAAAAAATATACTAAAAATGTATTTATATAAATAAAAAAAATCTTGAATCATCAAGGTTCATGTTGAACTCCCATGTTGTTGCATATACTTGTGTTGCATTCTGTGAGACTACTTCTGCCATGTAGCAAGCTATTTTAGAGATAAGCTTGATCAAGGGCAGTGCTAATGGCAACTGCATTTTCTTCCAACCTTGGGGGTTCGTTTCTCGAGTATTGATTGATCTGTGACCTTTTGGGCAGTTGACGATGGCAATAATTATGGTGTTGTGATAGAAAAATTACAAAAGGACATTTCACCAAAGCATATCACGATAACATTATGTGTACATGAAAAAAAAATCAATTACATATATTTTAATTTATAATAAAAGTCATATTGACTTATATAGTATACTAATCTTTCTAATTGAAGTTTCCTAACATTAAGTACGAGTACAACAATAACGTCAGATATTAAACTTTTACAATATTAAGTTGATTTGTAGTTAAAAAATTGTAGTCCCTATTTTTTTTGCAAAAATGTTGTCTGGGGTTAGTTAACTCTCATGTTGATTAGACAGGAGTGTAAGAGAATCTCAGATTATTTGTCCGTTTCTTAGTTCACTATATGTTTGAATTTTCCCATCTCCAAGCATTGGTAGTCGGTGTGGTTTAAGCGCTAGACTTTTTTGTTGTTAATTGACGGGCATGGCAAAATATACTTGTGTACAATGATTTATATTAATTATTACACAAAAAAATATTAAATTAAAAACTTATAACTATCAAAAGAAAGCTTAACTATCAAAACTCAATGCTGTGACTATCTAATATGAAAAAAGCTCTAAATGTCTTATATGAAAAAAAGCTCGAACTATTTTATATGAAAAAAGCAACTCAACCCAATGATAACTATCTAGACTGAAAAAAGACATGTAATGTAAACAAGCTAGCGTGGATCCATGGATCAAATCCCAACCAATGCTTGGATTTTTTCCTCATTTATATGAGTAAGTGACCTCATAATGATAAGACTCTGATGGTTCGATGGTAGAAAATGCTTTAAGCATTAACCTCGAGGCGAGCTCGCCTAGTGGTTACCTTCCACTAGTTAGTATTATTATTATGATAACGGTAAATCTAGACGTACGGCAGTATTACATGGCGATAGTAGGCACAGACCTACCTATTCATAGTGTATTACAGCAAATATTTCACACTGATCGACCATAATTTTATTCTATTATTATGAATATGATATTTATGAAAGCATCAAACCTATTGTATGTCCAAAAAATCAACGGTTTGAGACGTTAAAAACCATTTGTTCTGTATTTTTTAAATTGAAAAGCCTCGGTTTTGAGTATTCAAGTGGTTTGTTAATATGTTTGTTTGCATTGCCTTACTCGAAAATCCATTTTTTTGTCTCCTTTATTTATAATTTAATTTTTTATTCTGTTTTTCGAAATACTCTTTGTTTTGCGTTTTTTTCATTATTTACGTAGTCATTATTTAAACGTTTTCAATTAACTGTGTTGTGACCGTCTGTTTTGTGACATTGCATTTTATTTTAACTCTGTGTAATATGTAATGTGGTTACGAATTTGTATTGCTTAGAATTACATAAAATAATTATTTTTCCATAGTGATTCTTCAATCAACCATAATATAGTTTTGTAAGACAGTAATTTATATTATTATACACCAAAATATACGCACACCATGCGTCTTTTTTGTTTCCAATAGCTAGGTGCTTTTAGATTGTCGCGGTCGGCACGAATAATGTACATACATTCGATGTTCTCTCCGAAATGTGCATTAATACATTATAGGTGGTACCTACAATCAAGATAAATCTTCCTATTATTTTTTTTTACTTGATCTTGAATAATTTTTTTGGGTTTAACGTAGCTTTCAACTGTATGGTCATATCACGACGGGGGCGTTACCCTCCATTCGCATTAAATTCTCAAACCTGCTATCCACATAACCTCACCCAGTCGGGGTTGGGTCGGAATGCCAGCATCACGAAGTATTCACCTCGCTGGACGTTGCTTAATCTTGAATCATTATACATAAGTTATGTATAACTATGTATTTCTTTTATTCAAGTTTAATAAGTTTTATATATTTTGTATTAATTATTTATACAAAGGTACTTTTAAGCCTTGACCGACCTCAGTAGCTTGATCAATATGGCGGCGGACTTGTAACCTGAAGGTCGGTGGTTCGATCGAGTCCTGGGTTCAGCAAAGATTGAGTACTGGGTTTAGTAAAGCGAGTTTCAGTAGTTGTGACATCACGAAAGTGATCAACACAAATATTATAACTACTTATAAGCTTTGAAAGGCTTCTAAGAGAAATTGGGTTTCAAAAATTGACACATAGAAACCAAATCAACCAATGAATGTGGCCTTACTACGTTTCTCTGTACGTACATGATGCACAACTGTAGGTATTTATCCATATGTTGGAAAGTCTATCCACCAATACCTACCCAAATGTTAGGAAGGAAGAGCCAGCCTCAGTGGCGTAACGGTTGTGACTACTGTCCAGAGATCCTGAGTTCGATCCCCGGTCGGTGCAGACTTTTCGCACAGAAAATTCTGTTCCCTCCGAACACGTGAGGCTGGTAATTCCGGCCCTACCCAGGCTGGGTGAGGTTAATGTGGGTAGCTGGTACGATTCCCAGCGAATGGAGGGTAAAACCCCCGTCCTAATCCAGGACGTTAAATCAAGTAGAATCGTTGGCGTTAGGAAGGGCATCCAGCCGTAAAAATGTGCCAAAACCAACCAACCTCAACCATGAGGTTGAACAACGTCGACCCTGCTTAAGCGGGATAAGACAGAGTAAAAGAAGATGTTAGGAAGGAAGAGGTGCAGCTTTGTGTACCCTGTACCTACAAAATGGACTTATTAATGAATTACTCATTAGTTAATTCAACATTCATAAGACCAGCCATGCTTTTTATTGTCACACACACGTTTTTTCCATGGCTGCTGTCCGAAATATGTTCAGTAAAAATGGATCAAACTTGCAGCATGAAAATTCAGTGGCAAACATTTAAATTTATCCCAGAACACCTAAAAGTTTTAGTAGAGTATTCGCACTTTTCTTTTTCCTACTGCGAATAAACGTGGTGCAAAATATACATAGTATAAAATAAATACGTCATGGTCATGTTTACCACACTCGATTTTCCAAATACGTAGGTAGGCGTTGGTACCCTTTACCATTATATAGTTGGTAAGAAGACGTTTTTGTAATACCGCGTCGCTGGATTTTGCGTACCTATTGTTAATGTGGAAACTAAATATGCTTAATTTATGATCATGACCGAAGATCTTGATTTTGTCTATGAATTCCCATAAATTTAAAAACAATAAATAGATAAATAACTCCCTATGCTCTTTGGGCATCTTAAGTGATCCAGCACAGCACAGTCAACTGGATGTATACCATACTGTTAGGTGGAAAAAGTCTACTTGCCCACCTGGAAATCAGCTGGAGATTTCCACCTTCCACCTGACCTCCACCTGGAAATCAACTGGAAATGAACTGGAAAGTAACCCAACTTTTAACTGGAAGTCAGTTGCCCAAAGTCAACTGGATTTGTTCCACTTATTTCCAGCTACTTGTAGCGCTCTCTAGTGGATGGGTAGTAACTCACTACCACAATGTTGACATACCTATTTACCTATACTGTACATTATACTACATAATAATCAAATGCTACGCTCTTGGTTTTGAGGTCGTGGGTTCGAATCCCATTATATGCATTTTTTTTTCAAAAAAAAAATAATAATAATAGTAATAAAAATACTAGAAACAAATGTATATTAGGCATAAATTCAATTTAAGTTATTTTATTTAGAGGCCATACATTCAAATCTCATGAAGAATATTTTTTTGTATAAAAATAAAGTAATAAATTTTAAATAGGTTTTTTTAACACATACACACACACAATTTTGGGTATAATTTTTTAACATAGAAATTTGGAAAGAAAAAGAAAATAACTAATCTGTTTTAAACAACACAATTCAAATAAGACTCTTTACCATTATTATATTTTACAATAAGAGTGTTTATTATTTTAAAAAATGTCACAAAAGTGTAAAATGCACTATCAAATTTCCACCATGTCACAAGACCTTGTACCAATGTATCACAAGTAGTTCCTAAGTAGGTATAATCTCTATATATAAAACTCAAAGTTGTGCATGTCTGGCTGACTATGTCCTCTTGGGGTTACAATACCAAACGGTACTCTCACTGAGAGTTCACCCCCCCTGAGACACCTTCAACATACTAGAAAATTATCAAAATTAAAATATCTAATACAATTTTCAAGTGCACTGGTAATCAAGTGGTTAACGTGCTAGTCAGATAATCCACTTAGCGTAGGGTTCCATTGTTTCAATTTTTTCCTCATTATGGTTGTGACCACATAATAAATAATAAGACTCTGAGGGTTAGGTGGTAGAAAATGCTTTGAGCATAACCTTACCTGGTGGTTACCTTCCAATTAAAAGTGTTATTATTATTTTTATTAGGACACCGGCCATGAGAAAAAACCTTAATGGTGACAAAATGCCGAGGTTTTGTCTAGTATAGAAATAAAATAATGATATCCAATTATAAAATATGCTCATACCATGTACATAATCACAATAAAATAATAATACTATGTAAATGAAAATATATTTCTTTAGTGAAACCAAAAATAACAAAGAAATAAACTAATAGCCAGCAGAAAATGATGATGAGGCTTTCATGAAATAGCCAAAGTTAAGCAATGTCTAACTTGGTGGAACATGGATTAGTGAATGTTATTATGTATTTGTAATCCTTCATGACAATTTACATACTTCTGTGGCTAATTAGAATTGCTGGGTTGTTTGCTTTGAGAATTATTACCAAAAAGGCATTGTTATACTTAAATTAAAACAAAATTGACTTAATTGTTAAGACTAGTGAAATTATAAAACACAATAGTGTGGAACACTTTTTTTTTAATAGATATAAAATGAACACAAAATTTGAGAGGCTTCATAGTAATAAGGTGGTTTAGAAAGCTGAATAGTTAATATTATTATTAGAGACAGTGCACAGAAGATTGGCTAATTAATTTTGAGTCAAATAATCAGGAAGCATGTAAAAATGTATACACTACATCATCTTTTTAGTGTGGCAGAAGCACGTATGAGTGAAAAATTCATTCTATAATAATATATTATGTACTGCATGTCTAAATAAAATCCACAGAATGAAAATTTTCATTATCTAGCACCATACATCAGATAATTCAGCTGTTTCCTTGCTTGCCCAGGACCTTTTTTAAGGTACAATTCCAAGTGAATTGATGGTGTTAAACCCAAATGGGCTAGTTTGACTGTCCAGTGTCCAGGAACAGTAGAGTGCAGAAAGTTCATTATTGTCCAAGTGCATGGAGTATTGTCCAATGAAGAATGTTATCCATTATTAACTTTTGTTATCCTCTCCTTTTCTTCTGTCACGATTCACGATTTAGAATTTTAGACAAACCAAAGAACTCCTTCTGTGACATCTCAAAATCAAATATGGAGTTCAGTAAGAATTAACACTTTCTCGAAATCAAATTTGAAGTTCAGTAAGAATTAACACTTGCAGTAGTTATAAAAATGTTCAAAAACTAATTGAAATAGGTACCAATTATAAAAAGAATTAAAACAACTCACAATAATCGAGAATCACAAAAACGAAATTTCTCTAAAAAATTATTCGAAGATTAAAGATGGCGAATTCAACAAGAACACTCTCGGTAAAGTTCGTGTGAAACCCGAATCTATCCGAGAGCGCGTTTTAACTGAACTGGAAAAATGTGGAGCATTTCCAGCTGACTGGTCAACTGACTAAATTCTAGTTATGTCCTAGCTGGAGAGAGTCGTTATATTTCCAGCTGACTGCCCAGGTGACTGAGTCCAGATGGATTTTTGTTGGAAATATCCAGGTGGCTGGTCAACTGATTTAATCCATGATGGAAAAATCCAGCTGTCGGGACAGTTGGAGGTCCAGTTGACTTTATACACCTGGATATTTCCACCTTAAATCCAGACTGGAAGTCAACTGCCATGCTGTCTGGGGAAGGACTTCCTCAATAGAAAATGGCGGAAACCATTATGCTATTAGCATGGTGTCCGCCATTTTACATTGAGACAGTGTATGATATTAATTATGCAAAAGATGTGCTATAGTTCTCGACCTGATTCCGCCCCTGAAAGGTTGCTGAATGAAGCACTTGAGTTCTATTCACCACGATTATTATTGGCAACTGGCAAAGAGCGGCAAATTACGAGCCATTAGTAAGATTTCGCAAAGTTATCGGGACCCGATAACCTATCCCCATAACGATAAAGTCTCGAATTTGCGTCTCTGCGCATGACAAAAATTATCGGAGTTTGGTTATGGTTATCGGGATCCCCATAATTCGAGTGGATTATGGGGTTCTCTCTTCGTAAACAATAAAGAAATTTTTGACTCAAAATACCGCGTGATTTCAAAAAATATATAAATATAGGTAATACTAAACCTCCGTGCTCAGTTTTTTACATACAGTAGAATTAATTTTTACATTTTAATTCTGATAATTTAAGATTTTTTTGGCAAGTAGGTATTATTTTTTTTCTTTTATCTGCATTTTTTTTGTTTTATCTGTGTTAACAGTTTTTTATATTCTGTGTAATTATGTCAATTGAAGAAGCACTTTTTTTCTGAATAAGATAGGTGAAATAAATGATGATGAATTGGACTTTGCCATAATGGATCATTTGGAAGATGCACAGTTAGGGTGGTTTTAAAAAATCAATGTCAGAATGTTTTATCTACCAACCCTACAAAGTGTGCAGTCTATCCAGATATTAAAATAAATTGCCGCTAGGCGCTCAAAGTTTGGAAAAATCGCGATTTTTGGCTGGTGAGCGAGGCTTCGGAGCCGTAACTCCGGAACGGCTCAGTATTTTGTCTTTAAGTTTATCTCAAATGAAAGCTTACATTGTTTCGACTATTTTATATTCTGGACACTTTTAAACTTCTTTTCTAAAAATACTTATGGTCAAAAACTTTTACTCTTTAGAAACTTTTAGTCCGAGCGAGCAAAATGGCACCTTTTCCCTCAAAAACGAGAGTAGGTATCATTTTTATATAATGCAACCCATGGCTAATACAGGCCATTCTATTCTAACTGTTATTAAATGTTTTTGACCATAATTGAATGGGTGAGTAGAAGAACCAGGAATGTCAAAAATCGACTTTTCAGGAAAGCAAAAATAAGATTTGTCTTATTTTTGCTTTCCTGGTGCTAATGAGTATAATAAAATTAAATTTTACATTCCTTGTTATTCGACAAGATTCTCACAACTAGGTACTAATACCGCTAGCAAAAGTGGTCAGTGATTTGGTTACATTCCTTGATTTACATCAGATTTTTTTTCCGCTTCCCACACTTTAAAATCGAAAAAAATTATACTTTTAAGGGGTATTTCTCCTTCATATTCACAGAGATGATAGAAAAGAGTACATTCTTTCTTATTCTACGAAGAAAAAAAAAATCGATTTTTGACATTCCTGGTTCTTCTACTCACCCATTCAATTATTTTTAGAAAAGAAGTTTTATTTTTCTTTTAAGACTCTGGGGGCTGAGACTCCTAACAGGTAGACATGTAATGTAAATGGACATTTTCACTTCTCAAGATAGCGAAGAACTTCCTGGACCTTCTGGTTGCAAAAAAATGCGAGGCACCAGGGAATTTCTAACCATGAAGCTATCTCTGATTTTGGATCGGTGTGGGATGACTGACAGAAATGCCACTCGAGTACTAGAAGCAACGATGGAAGCGCTTGGACATAATCCTGACGATTCCTAGGGTATATTGCAAAGCGTGGTTTAATGCCCCTAAGGCCCAGCTGGCACCTATGCAAGACTTCAAAATGTTGCAGAGTCTCTTAAGGTGTAATTCCGATCCTAGCGACCGCGACGATTTTGCTGCTTAAAGTCGCTCCTACCAGTCGCGCGACCCGGTCGCGTGCTTTGGTAAGTACTAGACTTTGGTATCAATAGTCTCGCTATTGATGAAGAAATAGCAGACAGAAGTTTGACCAAATTTTCAAACCACCTCTGCAATTTAAATGCAGAGACGGTTGGCCTGGCCTTCTTTGACGCCACGATTCCTGACGAAGAAAAATCCAGAATGGCAGAGAAGATACGCGCAGGCTCAGAGACAGAGAGTTCAGAGAATTCTAGGATCATAAATCCTAAACTGCAAAAAACGTCAGCTGAAGGAGCTGGTTCAGGAAAGGCTCTCTGTTTTAATAAGCAAGGAGATACTGCATTTCTTTGAGCGTCTTCAAATCAACCCCACTTTCCTTAAAGAACCCTCCATCAGCTGGCTAGATAATAGTAATTACAGAGAAGGTTTGGCAATAGTAAAATAATTAAAAGACACACACAACACACACCCACCAGACAAACACACACACCACACCTTTCTAGGACTCTCTTTTTCCCCCGCGGCTGGCGCCCCAGTTAGAATATAATAAAATCCTTTCGTATTGCCCATCTACAATATAAAATCAATACCAGTGCTGAGAAATCGAGATGAATGAGTGATTGAGTGTTAACTTTGGCATTTATACAGGGTCTTCATAAAGTCTCACCCAGGCCTAGGTTTCTCGAAAACGACTCAGAATATCAAAAAACGCAAAAACCCGTATTCCTTTATATTTAGGGGGATTAATTTTCAGCCAAATTTTTTTTTGCCTACACGGCCCCAGTCAGGCTGGGCATGGACCAACTTTAAATTCTTAAATATAATGGTATGTCTTGTAGCATATTGTTTTAAAGGTCTTATTGAGAGAAGTTCATTACAATAAATTTCAGTGTGCTACGACTTACCGTTCTTGAGATACAGGGTCGGACGTCCTGCGTAATATCCATATATTTTGACCTTTTTTTTTTTTTTTTTTTTTTTTTTTTTTTTTTTTTTTTTTGGGAAACCATGTAAATGTCATATGACGGCGAAGGAAATCCTCATGGATAAATGGCAATTTCTGCGACAGATGTACAGAGATGAAGAATTCAACCCTGCAAACCCATCACCGAAGCTCGCCAGATAATGTTGGACTCTTACCAACTAAAACCTTTCCGACTATGACCCTTCACATGGGAAATGTCAACCGGAACCACGTGAATATTACTTCAGTTGACATTTCAAGGATCAAAGGAATTTTGTAAAGAATAAGAAGGATGTAAGGATTAGGATGATAAGGTAAATTTATAATTATATATACACACATACACATTTATTGCTTCAACTTCAGAAATTACACAGAAATCATATACAAATATACATTCTCATATACCCAGAATAGCAAAAGCAACATAATCAAAATAAGATAATATGCATTCAGATGAGAGTGTTGTAGCCTACTTACATACCCAGAGTGATATAATAATAAAAAATATATATATTCACAGTAAATAACACATTTAGCGAAATAGCAACAGCAACATAATCAAATAAAGGTCTGCACATAATGAAAAAAAAAAAAAAAAAAAAAAAAAAATTGAGCTTCTCAAATTGAAAGCCATTCTCAGTATACCCAGGGTGAGTAATATAGTAATACATGTACATGGACTTTCCTAACAATACAATTAATTCATAACTATAAGAAACTAAAAAAATACAGAATACCAAATGTGCACAGATCTTATGCGGCGTATGGAAAGTGGTTTCCTCAACTCCCCTGTCCATACCTCGCATTAGTTAACATTTGTTTAAATAACAAAAACAATTCAAAATTTTACAGCCTAACAACATAATTATTAATCTACTATAAAAGGAAGTCCATGTAAATGTACAGTGGATTTTGAAAATAATTGATTAACTAGAGGGAAAATCAATTGATTTAAGAGATATTAGGGTATATATATGTACAATTGTGCAATATACTCGGGCTGAAGCTTGAAAATAGAGTGGAAAATAATCAGCTCAAAAAAAAAAAAAATACAACATAATTATACAACATAATTATACAACATACTTAGTATAGATTATACAATTACAAAATATACTACATACTATATATTCATACTCACTATAAACTGGTGCTTAGTACTTACTCAAATCTTCCCATTATATATGTTTCATTCATTCTGTTGATTATTATTTTCTCTTAATTGTAGTCTAGATTTTTCAATTCTTTCGTCTTTTTCCTTTCTTTCTAGTACCTCGTGAACAAATGATTGAATGATTTCCCAGTTGCCATCCAGCAGTAGCATTATCCTTATGATATTATTTTTATTAAGAGTCTCGTGTAATTGGTCATTAATCCTTTGTCTTTGTATACGCCATCTCCCACATTGGAAAATCGTGTGCTCAACAGTATCATCAGCTATACAATATCTGCATTTTGGGCTGTTTTTTAGTTTGAAACGATGCAGATAAGCATTAAAACAGCCGTGTCCTGAGAGGAATTGTGATAGATGGTATGTCAACTCACCATGTTTTCTTTTTATCCAGGGCTCCACATCTGGTATTAGAGTTCTGGTCCACTGTCCTTTAGTTCCATGTTTCCAATTTTCATTCCAGACTTGTATTGACCGTTCTCTCTCATCTTTTCTTTCTTCTTCAGGTATACGGAAGGTTTTTTCTCTTTCAGCTACAGCAATTTCAATGGGCATGATTCCTGATATAACCTGTATGGCTTCTGTGGATGTTGTTCTGTATGCTCTGGCAACATTCAATAAAAGTCTTCTTTGGGCTTGAATCAATCGGTTTTTATATTTCTTGATTTGCATAACCATACCCCATACCGGTGCTGCATATAAAATTGTTGAGGTGAAAACTTGGTAGAGTGTTTTTCGTTTCAACCATCCTGGTCCTCTAACGCGTGGGAGTAATCTTATCAATGCATTAACTCTGGTGTAGGCTTTTAATACTGTTTCTTCTATATGGACTCCAAAATTAAGATTTTTATCAATAAACACCCCTAAGTATTTTATGTTTGTCTTGGGGATAATTTCGGCGCCAGATATATTGATGGTGACTGGGCCACACTTCTTTCTACCAATCAAGAGAACAGCCTCCGTTTTCTCTGGGGCAATCTGCAGTTCATTTTCCGTCATCCACTCATGTACCTTTTCTAAAGCATGGTTCGATATTTCGATGAGTTCTACCTCCGATTTTGCAATACTTATGACAGCTAGATCGTCGGCATACGCGATCAGGGTTACTCCGGTAGGCATCTTTGTTTCTAAGAGCTTGTCATATAGTATGTTCCACAGCCAAGGCCCGGCAACCGATCCTTGGCAAGCGCCTGCTGTCATGTTCCTTTCACTTCCATTGGGTGTTATGAGTGTCCGTCCGGTCAGATAGCTTTGGAAACATCTTACGAGGTAAGGGGGAACATTTTTTTCTTTCATATTTTGAATAATAATTGTCCAGGATGGGGAATTAAAAGCATTACGGACATCCACCGTGGTCATAAGGCATAGTTTCCGCTTTCTAAAAGGTTTTTTCCGCTCTCCATAGGCAATATTATGGACTTTTTGTATTGCTTGGATTGTTGACTTATGAGGTCTAAACCCAAACTGGTTTTTTGAAAAGCCATCTGGGCCAAGACACTCATTCAGTCTGTTGACTAACATTGACTCAAAAAGTTTACCAAACGTATCCAATAGGCATAGGGGTCTGTAGGATATATTTTGACCTGTAACTCGATAACCGTAAATTATGGAGAAAATTTTTCTTGTTAATAATAACTCCTTATGATAAGACTTTTCGAACAAGTTATAACTCGACATACTCTGTTGATGTTAGTTTCTGGTCGGTTTCGTCAGCCAGCCGGACGAACAGTCGAAAAAAATTTAACGAAAAAACAAATCAAATTTTAACTTGTTCGAAAGTTCTTGCTATAAGGAGTTATTATTATCAAGAAAAATGTTCTCCATAATTTACGGTTAACGAGTTATAGGTCAAAATATAGGGATATTACGCAGGACGTCCGACCCAGTATCTCAAGAACGGTAAGTCGTATCACACTGAAATTTATTGTAATGAACTTCTCTCAATAAGACCTTTAAAACAATATGCCACAAGACATACCATTCTATTTAAGATTTTAAAGTTGGTCCATGCCCAGCCTGACTGGGGCCGTGTAGGCAAAAAAAAATTGGCTGAAAATCAATCCCCTTAAATATAAAGGAATACGGGTTTTTGCGTTGTTTGATATTCTGAGTCGTTTTTGAGAAACCTAGGCCTGGGTGAGACTTTATGAAGACCCTGTATATAGGTATAGATTTAAAGCAGAACATAGTTACCTACAAAAGTCGAAAAGAGAATTAATTGAAAATTTAGGGCGGAATTAATAGACGTATTTGTAATACCTCTGTGGCGCTAAGTCACGGATTGCGTACTGTGTAAGATAGGGAAAACCGACACTTACCAACGACTTAAGTTATTGATGTTGTCTATTAATTCCGCCCTTAAATTTCAAAATTATTTGTTTTGTTTGGATGAAAAGCTTTCTTAGAATATCCGGTAGAGGCGCTAGAGTTTTCGTTATCGGGTATCGTGATGATGCGAAATGTAAAAAAATCTTCTTCCTACGAGACACGAAACCGATAAACTTATCGTTATGGGGATTGATTATCGGGACCCGATAAGTAAATGCGAAATGTCTCTATTGTGAGTCGGCTTATCACGCGGTGCGGCGTCACACAACACAAGTTCGCACAGCATAATGGTCTTTCAGCATAAAATATCGATAATCGAATTCATATTTTAAAAATCGTGTTCGTACAACACAATCACATCCAACACAACGGTTACACAGCATAAGTTCGTACAGCACAATGAACGCACAGCATAACCGATTAATCGAAAAAAACTTCATTGTATAGACTATGGATGTAGGGGAAGTAGACATACGGGATTTTTCCCAAATCTCTAGTAAAATATCCCACGATATTTTTAAAAAATCCTTTAAAAGTAAATATCGCAAAAGCTTAATAAGACCTGGAACATGTTTATTTTATTAATTATTTAACTAATTTTAAGGGTTTAAAATCGAGATGGATACATTTGTCACCGTGGCCGAGTGGGTAACGCACTAGACTTGCACGCACGGTGACTTGAGTTCGATCACCGCAGGACAGGATTTTTACTTTCCTTATCTTATAATAAGGAAAGTATTGTATTCGTCGAAAATTTGACCTACCCAGTTTTTCACATTTCTGGACGAATCATGGCCTCAGGATACCAAAAAAGTTGTTTTCAGCCATTGGTCCGTGCGTCTGTCTGTCTGTCTGTCTGTCTGTGTGTGAACAGGATATCTCAAGAACGGTAAAAGCTAGAGACTTGAAATTTGGTACACAAAATAATTTTATACACCAGACGAACCACGAAACTTTTGGTTGAAATCGGCCGCATTCTGCGGCCACAGGGCCGCAAATGCTAGCCGCAAGCGCTGCTTCTTTAAATTGGTTAAAGATACAAAAATTTTTAGAGAACAACATTTTCTTAGATCAAAAAAATAATAGGGGTCTATTCTGATCATTTTTTTGATATCTTGAACTTTTTGGAACTCGGCCCCAATTTACCGGTATTTGGGGGGGACCCGCTTTGACTAACTTTTTTATTATTCATCCTACATGGGGGTTGTGACATATCAAATTCAATGATTTTGAAGTGCTGATTACGAATTTGGCATTGGTTTTTAGTTATCTGTTACCGTTGAGTCACCAGTGGCGGAATTTGACTCCTTTTTGGGGGATAAGGAAAGTCGTGTGATGTTTACACCAGATTTTTTTCACTCGTACCTCGTAAGGCAAAATAAGTAGCTTCTTTACTGTGAGCAACGACCTTAAAGATATGGAACCCCAAAATTATAGATATTAAACCCCAGTTAAAATAAATAAAATTAATATTATTCATTTCTGTAGCGTGCGGCACTTATAAAGGGGTATTCACAAAACAGCTATTCAAATAAACCTCACACAGTCTGAGTGGGCGGGAATAATAATAATGTGTTTCTTTATGTTATTAAATCACAATTTTAGTGGGTAGCGCAGAATTATAGGACTTTTCCATATCTTTAATAACCCAATATCTTATTTTTGCCTATAATCCTGCCACTGGTCGCTGCTAACATTAAAGCAGCTAAAATCCTGCTCCGCTGGGGATTGAACCCAGATCACCGTGCGTGCAATGCCTAGCGCGCTAACTCACTCGGCCACGGTGACTACTGTGGGGCGGGAATAGTCAGCAACACGAGCATTTGAATTCGAATGGTGACTTATCCAAGTCTTGGACTTTTTTTTAACTTCATTGCTTAATTTCAGGATCTTTTTTTTAAATTTGAGTTTAATATGGCTTTCAACTGCATGGTCATATCACACGGGTGTTCACCCTCCATTCGCTTGAAACTCACAAACCAGCAATGCAAATTAACTTCACCCAGCTTCAGTGAGGTCGGGAATAGCCAAAATCAGGAGGGTTCTAAATTGAATGGTCACTCACCCATGTCCTAACCTCGCTGTACGTTGCTTAACTTTAGAGACAAAACGAGTACTGGTTTATTCAACGTACCCTTGACGCTAGGGCTACAGGACTTAAGTCCGACCCTGAGAAAGAGAAAATTTGAGTTTTTAAATTTTATGTGTGTGCGAGAGAGAGAAAATTAAAAAGACGACCTGACAGAGAGTAAGTGAGCGAAAGAGAGAATGATAAGGAGAAAGAATGATTGAATAACCCATTAGAAATTCAGAGCATATTAAAGTGGTTTTGGTTTTGAATTGATTTCGTGGAATAATTTTTGAAAGACGGGTAAATTGGGTCTTTTCTTTCCTTTATTGGGTCTTTTCTTTACATCCTCTTCCTAAAAGAAGTCTACAAATATGCAAAAATTGTCCTTTCTGTAAGATAAGGGTAGTCACGGTTGTCCAGTGGGTTACCGCTCTTGGCTTGCGTGCACGGTGACCTGGGTTCGATCTCCAGCAGGGCTGGATTTTTTCGGGTCTGTACTTGCATGTCCGGGGTCCAATCATACCTCGTGAGGAAACATGAGTAGCTGCTTTAATATGAGCAGCGTAGAGAGGCGAAATTATAAGCAGAAATAAGATAAGGATTATACCGGATACGAAAAAGTCCTATAATTCTACTCTTTTATTATACACATTTATTTAAATTATTATTATAAGATAAGGAAAGTAAAAAAATGACAGAGGTTACCTTCAAGCATTTTATAAATAGATATATGTATATACAGGGTGTCCCACCAAAGTTGGACATCTCAAATTACTCGGACCCCGAAAGAGTTTTTGTAAAATAAACTCGGTTTTTTAAAAAAAAAAACCAAGTAAAATTATTTTACACCCTGTATGAAAATTTTTGCTGACAATTGAAAATGCGTGTTTTCATTACACAAACACTTTCTATTCTTGTTAACGAAAAAATTAAACGAAATCATTGATTTATAAAAAAAAAAAAAAAAAAAACACTGCCAATCATGGACACAATACTTCCTCGTGATTGTTTCACATTGTATACACGACCACGTGCCAATTTTGAGATTTTCTACTAAATCACTTGTATCTCCAAACCGCTTAACCGATTTTCTTCAAATTTGTTTTAAATGGGACCATCTACAGAACGTCTCCTATATGTGTGCAAAATTTCATCAAAATCCGTTCAGTAGTTTCTGAGATTTGCGCGTTACAAGGAATATTTTTAACAGACCGACGGATCGACAGACGGACACAAAACCAAAGTTGCTCAGGAGGTTATGAAACGTCCAGAAATCGGAGCAAAAAATATTTTTTTTTTTTTTATTTACAAAAACGAACACAATAATAGGTACTTCTCCGATTTCTAATATTAGAAATTTCTTGGAAGTAAAATGGTCAAAAAACCTACCCTGTATGTAATATTTTAGTTCAAAAAAGTACTCAGAAACCATTTAGAAGTTGAATTATCAAATAAAATTCAGGTCGATTCATTTAAAAATCGAAAGTTGACACCTCAATTTTTGACTTTCGAACCACCCTGTATAAAAAAAAAAATTCATGACTGAAACCGCATAATTGAAACATGTACCCTTGAATTTTTTATTTTTCAAAAACTCTTTCATGGGCCGGGTAATTTGAGGTGTCCAACTTTGGTGGGACACTCTGTATATCTCGAGCTTTTTAGAACCCGTCCCTAATTTACAAGTAAGTAATGTCAACTCGAGTGACATTTGTCCGTATTTCGGGTGAGAGTCGCAGGTTCAGGCGTAAAATGTTTCTACAGCCGAAACGGTAACAGATGGGTGAGATGGGCAAAATCTGACTCTTGTCGACCCCCCTCCCCCTTAACCGATCACACTATTTCAAAAAGTCATCAAAGGCATAGCCGAAGTTATGGACTGCCGTCCAGACTTAAGGCTTTCTGGTGTGACGAATGGAGGTTAGGAGGTATAGTGATGGATAATTGAGGTTCCCGCCTAGAGTCGTCTTTAGCTTGCCCAGTATCGAGGTATTCTACCAAGCAGGATAGATTTTTCCTGGTTGAGTTGAGGTCTGCCTCTACTAGGTAGGAGCCTGCGCTGCGGTCGAGTGTTCCTTCCTAGCCGGCCTAAAAACAATAGGTAAAATTCTAAGACCCCAATGAACATGTATACATACTAATAACAATTTTGAAGAATCCGGTCGGGTGCTATCGCTTAACAGACAGACAAACGAAAGCCAAATCGTCCAGTACCCAAGTTAAAACAGAACCTCGTCTCTAGTGAGGTCGCTTATTCCTCATGAGGTATGAGTGGACCCCGGACATCCACGCAGAAAATTTCTGCGCTGCCGGGAATCGAACCCAGGTCACCCTGCTTGCTAGCCTACTCCACTCGGCCACAGTGACTACTTAATAAAGTAAGCACAGTGATTCCCATTCTATAATGCTGATGTGCTATAAAATTTCTGAAGATAAAAAAAGCCCTCAATATTAGTTGGGTTCAATATAAAATCTCTTTCTTTTTATAAACATCTTCAAAATTTTGTCTGCGGCTAAGTCCAATATCTTTGATCTTCATGCTAAGTGTGCCGCGATGCTAAAAATGTTAAGAACCACTGCTTGGCCATTTTATCTTTCCGGCTGCTCTGGTAACTGTAAAATTGACAATAACAGTGACAGACAAATGAAGTTGGGAACCAGGTTATTTTCTCCACCTATGAAACGTTGAATACAAAAATGCAACAGCTGTATTTTTACAAGCTATAAGTGGTGGCTATTTGTTTTGTCTGGGAAATAGAGAACATCAGAATTTCATTTTTTTTTTTTTTTTTTCTTTTATTGTAATAATTAAGTTTACATTGTTTAGAAATGGGTTGACATGAAACATGGTTGCCTAGACAATCTTAATCAGCGTGTAAATAAATAAATGAATAATAATACAGGCAGGCAGGAGAAAAGCCGAAGGCAGCTGAAGAGCCAGATAGCCGGAGGCAACAGAAGAGACGGATGGCCTGAGGCAGCAGAAAAGCCAGATGTCCAGAGGCAGTGGGAGTCACTTAAAGATCTGCACGGCAAGTCTCTGAAAGCAAAAAGATAGATAATTAATATTATTAAACACTTTATTGGATATACATAGACATAATTAGGTATGTACAGTACAAATAATTATTATAAGAATCAAATAATGGAAACAATAATGGAAAGGAAAAAAATAATGTAGGTATATAATAGAGTGGGTCAATAAATCATTTTATTTTATTTAATTAACGCTATACCCCGGAAAAGTAGTGGCTTATCGAGATAAGACTTTTGAGCAAAAAAACTTTTTGGACCACGTCTTTCCGGTCGCGCAAAGGCTTTCAAAATGACGAAAATCCAAAAAAAAAGAAAATTTAAAAAAATGTAAAAAAAATTATAATCGATTTTTTGGTTTGCTATAGCATATACTAGTTATAAAAAGACCAGACTAGTATAAAGAGTTTAAAAAAAACACCAATGAAACCGCCTTTACCGGTCACCTTTCGAACCCGCGACCTCTGGATTACCAGTAGACGTCTTGACTACTGAGATACGGGTAGGGTCTGGATGGAATTTGTCGTATACTCGTACCTATAACTTTTCTTCGTGAGTTCTGTGTCAATTTTTAAGCTGGTCTGAATGATATACATAAAGTAAGTAGGTACATAGATTTAGAGGATAACTATTCAAGGCCTTTGCACAACCGGAAGCAAGATCTACCGGACAACCTATCAATGACCTGTTGATGTGTGAAAAGACATTGAAGACTAATAAGAAACTAGGAGGGGACAAAATTTCTTGTTATAATAAAATATATCAAAATACATCTGCTTTTACACAAAATCAAAATTCTTCTTTATTATTTGGTTTTTTAGGGTCCTCTCAATTATCCAGACTTTTATATAGGACCTCGACTATCCAGCATACGGGCATACCCCTAGTAGACATTAATCCTCAGATAAAGAAGGTTCTACTGTATTGTGAGGTGGAATAGAGAGATAAGTGAAGCGAGTATTATGACTGTGGAATGAAGAGTGTATGAAATGATGAGTGAAGATATGGAGGTGAAGCCTCATTCAAAATTCTCCACAGTAAGCCCAATCTCAGATGTTTTAATCTCTTATCAATTCGTAACCATTGAAGATTTTTTCATTTAGCTAAAACATGATCAAATGAGTGAAACACAACACAAGCATTCTGAAATGTTTGAAGTAAATTCCCTTTGATGTTTGACATAGCAGCTCCAGTATTCAATCAAAGGAAATATAAGAGAAGTACATAGGAGCTGTTTGGTCTTGCAGGGCTAACACCAAAGAAAAGATGAGGGTCAGATGACACAAATTTCATATAGTGATACAAGCACAAATAGCACAATGATATAGTAGTGGCAAAGAAAAGAACTGAAATTTTTTGGGATAAACAAGCTTTTAACTAGACAGGCTTGCTGTCTCACAATAGTGATGATCATAAAACCATTCATGCTTATTACATTACTTACTTTACTTTTCATGTCCGGAACAACATATCTTTCATATCTTAGATTGGCCAGGGTTAGATCTTGTTGGGTACAGGGTTCATCCAATTGATTACAGACAAGGAGATGTTCATTTGTCTGCACCTGTCCACAGTGGCAGTCAATATTCTTTTCATATCCCCATATCTATAGATTACAATAGATTCAATCAAAGGCTAGTGACACTCTAGTTTCCATAGTTCAACCTTGTGGACTTCAGTAATGTGAGTACACTAGTACAGCTGTCGATGCTTGTTGTCGTTCAAATAAAACTTTACTTATTACATTAATATTATTTTTTTAAATAAATTTTCAATCCTTTGATTGTTAGTTCACTGTATTTTAATAATACACTCCTCTTAACTGCAAAAAAGATAACTAGAAAAGTAAAAAATAATAATTGAGTTAAGGTTATTCCATTATTCCACGGTGAAAAATTCCCTATTTCATAGATAAAATTTCTCTATTCTCTTCTGAAGGGAAACTTTTGAGCTCTGGGTGGGGAAATGGAAAGAGTTTCATGGATTTTAACCATTTCAAACGTTCGTACAACACAATTTCGCAGGACATAATGTTCTTTCAACACAAATTCACTCAGCATAACGGTCGCACAACATAATCGATTTCGATTATTATGCTGTATGAACTTGTGTTGAACGAACGCACACCTTATCACGCACATGTTTTATTTTGCATGCCCGGCAAAATATGAAAAGATCAACTTGTGAATGTGAAGATTGCACTGATGATCTCAGTGGAAGATTGTGAAGTTAAAAAATGATGGCATTCTGGCCCAACTCAGGCTGGGTGAGGTTAATGTTAAGAGCAGGTTAGTGAGTTTCCTGCGAATGGATTTAAAAACGACGTTTTTTTATAAAGTAAGATTATTGAGAAAAAAAATCAATCTTTGTGATCAATCAAAAAAGTTTACAAGACTGAATATACTTTAATTAACTTTCCAGATTGATAACTGTATGCTCAGGTGTAGATGAAAACCTTAGTTCATCATGAATGCAAATCTCAAGTAAGTGAATGCTGCAATTTCCATCACTGTCCTTGTTATTTTTACACTCAAGTGTTCAATATTATATTTACCATTAGATGGGTCGAGACACTAGATTTAAGGTCACTTGATCACTTTTAACCTATCACAGTGCTTCAAAGTGGTCATGTGACCATAAGGGCAAAATTAATAGACATTTTTGTAGTACCTCTGTGGCGCTAAGTCACCAATAGCGTACTGTGTAAGATAGGGAAATCTGACACTTAGCAATGAATTGAGTGACAGAATTTGTCTATTAATTTTGCCCTAAATCTACATTAGCTGGGACCTGACAGGTACATCTCAAAACAGCCATTATTCTTGATATGCTAGATACGTACTATAAACACAAATTTGTTTATCAAGTATTTGTAGTCTATGCTCAAAGGGTGATATTAATAAACAAAATCTGAGTGCAACATTTTGTCCTAGTTTTGAATGGGAAGTGTCACAAAGCATTGGTTCTTCAGTTGGATCTGATCTAATTTTTATATTCAAATCCATTTACATACTAAGAAAGGATTTCTTGAAATTCCAAGAAGAATGCCAGCTATAGGACAAAAACCTCAATGATGACAATGCGCTGGGTTTTAGCTAGTTTTATTCTCTCAGGGGTATCCCAGTTCAACATTGAGTCAGTTCTTAATTTGCCATTCAAAACAGTATGTAAAATTAAGTCTTGAATGTCTTGATTTTGTTCATCCCTATTTATAGAACTCAAATCTGTGTGTGTCTGACTGGCTATGTCTTCTTAGGGGTTGTCTGTTTACAATACCACAGCCCAAACAGTAACAAATATTGAAATTTTCATGAGTGTTGACCCCCCCTAAACCACTGTCAAACTACCTAGAAAATTATCATAATTAAAAAAATTGCAATTGTCCTTCAGTTATAGCCTTCCCCAAGACAAACACCTTCAAATCCCTTGCATAATGGCCAGTATCCAGTGTTCTGACATTTCATAATAACTTCAGTCTCTTCAGTTCACATATTTGTCTGCTTCAATCAAATAGGACAACAGCCATGGGAAAAATTCATAACGGCAACAAAGTGCCAGGGATTTTACTATTAGTTGATAAGATTCAATGTATATTTTATGCTATTAATTTATTTCTATACTTTCAGATTAATTCACCCCATCCGTTATTACAAGGAATATCTAAAGCAGAAAGTCCGTCCAGATGGGCGAGGTCTATCTAGTTTTCGACCTGTGTCCCTCAACATAAACTCTATAACCACTGCTGATGGCTCAGCTGTTATCAAAATTGGAAAGACAACTGTCATCTGTGCTATCAAGGCAGAACTCACAACACCCAAACCAGAAACACCCAAACATGGTTTGGTTTGTGTATCTGTTGATTTGCCTCCATTATGTTCACCTAAATATCGACCTGGACCCCCCAGTGATGATGCCCAGGTAGCAACCAGTTTCATGAATCAGCTACTCGAGGAAAGTAACCTGTTAAATTTTGAATCCTTGTGTATTCAAGTTGACAAATTGGTTTGGGTCTTGTACTGTGATATTATTTGTCTCAACCATGATGGAGCTTTGCTAGATGCTTGTATTCCTGTTTTGCTGGCAGCTTTGAAAACATTGAAACTCCCTGATGTAACATATGATACAGACACAGAAGAAATAACTGTGGATACTGCAAACAGACATGAAATCCCCATCAACTGTAATTTTACTGCCATCACACATGCAGTGTTTCAAGAGTAAGTAATGAGCAGAAGCTTAATTTTAAAATTTACTTGCCATTCAAAAGTATTTATCACCTGAGAAAACTTTATGAATGTAACCTGTTCTAGTTTTACTTCATTATGTATTTATTAATCCTCGGGTATATTGAGAACCATGAATCATTACTGCATTGTGTAAGGAAAGTGGTATTTGTAATACATTTGTCTGCTCAATAATATTATTGAATTTTGTGTTATACTTTTTCCTGCATATCCTAAGCATAGAAAGTTCATTTACCATTTGTTCCTTCACGTCCTGTAACAAAATTTCTTTTTTTCTCCAAGTCAATGACACTTTTAACTGTTTTGCAGAACTCTGGTTGTAGATCCAAGCAGTGATGAAGAAAACATTTGTGAAGGAACAGTGACCATTGTGTGCGAGGAGGATAAAATCTACTCTGTTCATAAACCAGGTAAATTTGATTAAAAAAGTAGGTATTTTAAACAAAGGCAATATTTTGCCTTACATGGTAAGCTTTTCCACTTAACCAAATGACTGCTCCTTATCCCATTGACAAAGTTCTGATAGAGAGAGAAAAAAAGAAAGAACACAATAAAAATAGAGAATAATCAAGTATAAAATAGGTACTTTTCAATTTGAACAAGATGATCTTATATCAAAATCTTCTGAATTTTGAAATTGGTAAGATATTAAACTGGTCTACTCATATAATTATTAATCTAGTGACAATATGGAATATTAAATTAACCAGAATATTACAGTTTCACTAACTTTTTGAATTAATAATTAATTCCTTTAAAATTTCAGGAGGTATACCAATTTCTGATACACAAATCCAACAATGTCTCAAAAATGGCCAGGAGAGATCAAAATTTTGAAGGATCTAATAATCACTGTTTGTTCAAGTTCTTGAAAAAACAAATATAGCAGCATCTTTTTACAGAGATCATCATTATTTACAGAGCTGTCACCTGATTTCTGTAACCACCTTTATATTTATTAATTTAATGCTGGGAATCTTAGGATTCCAAAAGTGGAATTTCCTCTCCTGGTAGTAATTTTTCAGCATTCAATATAAGATTATAGTGGTTCATGACATCTTCTATTTCTGCTCAAGTGGAAATGTTTTCTCTTGATCAGTTTATAATTACCTAGGTTTTTATTGTTTTTATCATCGAGTTGTACCATGAAAGCAAACATTACATGAAAAATAAACCTTTTTTGATAAGATAGTTGGAAAAATATTTCTATTTAATTATAATTCTGTACAGTATTTATTTACAATAAATATTACCAACTATAAAAAATTGTGTTAATTTGTTCAACCTTCTATAAAGCATTACAAGAACAAAGTCTGGTATATTTTTCTTTTGTCTATGAGAAGGAAAAAAGGATATCCTGATGCATTTTGCCCACCAAAATTAGAAACAGTTCAAAATCTAATCTATTCTCAGAAGTAAGTATCAGTGGCAAGAATTAGTCACTAGAAAGTCGAAATTTCAGATTTTAAAACAATACCCTAATACTACCAATTCAAAAATATATGATAAATTTTGAAAACCTCTTGGAATGTTAATGAAAAGCTATTTTTTATATCAAAAATGAAAATTGTATTTTTTGTTGCTAAAAATGATTATTAAGTATTTTTTTGCAGAGTTAAAATCATGAGGAAAACTACTAATCATGAACAATTATTATAAAACAAGATATTATTACAAACTGCTTTCCAAACTTTTTAATTTCAGTTGTAAATTGGCAATGCTTACAGTTAATTCTATACATTTTTCAAAATCTGTCTGTGCAGTTCTCAAACTTTGTGGCACTAAAACACCAAACCATTTTAGAGGATTGTTTTTTACATCTTCCTGTTTTATCAGTTCAAAATGGGCTTCTCTATTTGCGATTAGGTCAGTATTTTTTTCACTACTTGCTTTCTCACTTTCATGTGCCTTTGGAGTTTCATTGACATTTTCTTTATTTACATCATTTTCTTTGTCAAAATTTTCTGTTTCTAGCTTATCATCTTTCATAAGCTTAACAGTATACTGTGCCTTAATATCTTTATCAGTATCATTAGTTGGTAATTGTAATGTAGTGACATAATTTGACCTCCCACCAACATATCTTGCTTTTGCTAGATGAAGACAGCCTGCAATCAAAATCAGATATTAGTCAAGGAGAAGCATCATAACAAGATATTTTTTTTTATGAAAAAACAATTTCACTATATTCATATTATTTAATTATGTATGTAGCTTTTTCATAAAGGAAAATCAATTCAATCCATAGATTATAAAATACTTGTGATGTAGAGAGGTTGACTACAAAAGACTACATACCAACATGCTCTGGAAAACCATGTTGGTATGTAGACTGCAGGTTCAATAGGTTAATACTTTACATTATTTTGAAGCTTTGCGTTATTTTTAAAAAAACATGGACCAGGGACACTTTCTTATCATCATCATAGGGTGGCATCATTGTGAACAATGGTAGCCAGACAGTGGAGGAATGACTCAGCACTTCCACCACTGTCTTTACAAGGAGGCTAATAATTGACAAGGGCCCCCAGAACCAGCCAATGCTGGTCTACTCCTAGTTTATAGTCCGCCCACTTTCTCATACCTGGGATAAATAGGCCAAATAATTGTCAGTAGTGTCTGTTTTAGGCTAATAGTGCCCAGTCTGCCCCTCCCCACAGATAATCAAATGGGGCTTTCCCACATTTTTTACAAACCAATTATTATTATGGTTTAGAACACGCTGATTCTATTGGTGACATCCATTTTCAATTTAGGAATCGCAATCATGGAGAAAATTTCATTTGAAAATCGGAAAATTTGAAACACCCTAATTTTCGCGGGCAGCCATTTTTGTTTTGATGACGTCAAGAGTATGTAAACAAAAATTTTGGAGGTTTGAAATACTACAGCTTCCATAGGTTTCTCATAGGTATCACTTCAATGAAATTGATTTTTTTAAGCCTTCAGTGAATGAAAAACAATAATTAATTGGTTATAAGTACTATCCTTGATACTATAGCTGACTTTTACAAGAATTGTTTGTGGAACACGTTGTGAAAACAATGTGGAACACGTCCATTGAAAACGCGGTATTCTCTCTAGACTCCTCGAGTCTAGCTTGCCGATACTACAGTCGCGACCTTGGTAATTTCTATTTTCTGTTCTCGTTCTGTGAGAATTTGTGATTCGCAAAGGGCTCAAGATTCCAGCATATATTATACTGTGTGTCAAAACCGGTTGCTACGATCGAGTTAGGATGCTGGGCCTTTGAACACTTTGCAAATTCACGTTTCACTTTCACAGAAGACTGATAATGTTGTTACTTATTGTTAACACTCCCAATCTCAAAATAGCCACGTGTATACAATTTAAAACGAAAAAATGCAATACCCAATACGAAGAATATTTACATTAGCGTAATATTCGATAGTCGGACGTAAAAAATCAATATAGAGATTCCTTTAATAAAATCTCTATATATAAATGAGAATATGTATATAAATGGCACAGAACTCCTCATTTTTACATAACACAATAACCTTGTATAGTTCGCAATCCAATAATGTTCAACTAACACTAAAAAATTATCCTTCTCAGATTTACTTTGGTCAGTAAATCGTGGGGCTAATAATTACCAGTGATGAATTTTAAATTAAACCTAAGCGTTCCTAACCACGCTGGACGTTTCTTAACCAAAGCGAGCGATTGGAAGGCTGGCTGCACTTGAATTTGGTTTTCTAAGTACGTCTGCAGCACGCGTGAGATACACGCGTAAAATGAAGAAATTGGCCATTGTAAAAGTCCTTACTGCAGGTAAATTTCTACTGACAGCCTTTGCAATACCGTCATCTACTGATATTATAGACATTGTTAGTTAACATTAAAGTTTAAAATACTGTATTAGAGTTAAAATTCACAAATCTATTACAGTTTTAAATCGACTCTTCACATTCAACTCTAATGTAATTCTACACACAAAATTCGAAGTAGCGTTTCAAAATTGTTTGTTTACATACTTTTGACGTCACAGCGTAGGCGACCAATCAGATTGCGTTATTTCAAGGAAGACCTTTGGAGAGCCTTTTCATCCCTAAGGAATGACTTTTTTAATTTTTGGACATCAAAATCGTGTTCCTCGGGTCTTTTTACATTAGAATCAATCATCTGCTGGAAAAAAATTGTCATTTGGGAAAGCCCCATTTACAAAATTGCTTCATGTGGCCACTAAGCACACCTTGGACTCATGTAGGTACCTTGAACTCAAGAGAGAATCACTTACTTACCAGATTTGACCAATTTTTCCAACTGATACTTCTGAACAATGTACTCATTCATAAGTTCAAGTCTCTCAATAAAAAGTTCATCTTTTCTCCTCTTGTCTATACTCATGGTTTTCAAGTGTTCTATTTCCTTAGATTTTTCAGTTTAGAAAAGTAAAATTGATTGACGAGAAACAGGAACAAAAGGGATTTGAAGTATAATAAATGCAGGTAATGTTTGAAAGAGACACCAAAGCCGAAATACGGCCACTTGTATCAATGCACTTTTGCACTTATCTATTTATTACAGATTTATGATAACTTATCAAAAATTTCAAATTTTGTACAGCCCAGTTCCAGCTGATCGCCGCAGAATTATCACAGTGTTGCCGAATGACTTACCCTATTTTTACCTTGTATAAAAAAATACCTTCCTAGTTTTTGTATATTTTTCTAAAGAAATTACTTTGATTCTTTTGATATTAAAAAAAAAAATATTTAGTAATTAATTTATGTATTATTCAACTTGATCTGTAAAGGCATTCACGGGTATATGGGATTGGTGGAGAAATTAGAAGAAAACAAAAACAGGGTAAAAATTGATAAGAACCAAGGAACCCTAGATAAGAAACTCGAACCGGCAACACTGAGAACTGGTTCTGGTTCATTGACCTGAATTTATCTCAGTTTTCTCTTGGTTTCTTTGAGATTTCCCTTTTTCTTTCAGTTTTCCAGAAGTTTTCCTTGAATTTGGGAATCAATTCCTTTGTAATATTAATTTCTAATCATGGGTGAGGATGACCTGCCTTCGGAGTATGACGTCATCGTTGTGGGAACTGGTAAGTAAGATAAGCTCTGGATTTCTGTCCCTATCATTATTTTTTGGTGATTATGCTCTGCCAAATCAATCAATCAATATGGAACCTTCTATTGTACTGTCTTGACCTACATTAACATTTTAAAAGCACATACACTGCAATAGGTTTTCTTATGAAATATTGTACTTATTCCTTATCATCACCTACCTATTGTGTTGCAATTCCCAAAATATTCAATGATTTTGGATATGGAGGTAGCTATTTCATAATGAAAGACTTACTTGTTAATGGTATGATAGCTTTCCTGATGGTATGTATCCTACGTATCATTCACACACCACTGGTCCCAGTAGCTCAGTGGTGAAGGCATTGGGTAATCCAGAGTTATTGGGTTTGCAAACCCAGGACATGACAAGTTATCCTCCCATTTTTGGATTTTAACACCATAATAAAAGTCTTGGGCTTACTGTTAGAACAATGGGGTTCATTAGTCCTAATCGTTAATCATGCAGTATAAATAAAATGATATTATTATTTATGATCAATACTGAACTAGCCTTGGTTTACAGATAGTTAATTTCTTTCACTTTACATAAAACAAGTTGTTCTTCAACATAGAGTACCTATGTGACATATTGGCTATTATTGTGACACCCCACCTCATGATTTTTATTTGTCAAAATACAGGACATTTTTTCTTGGTAATGGGAACATTTGTATTCATTTTTATAAGCCTCTGTATGCTTCTTGCCTTATTATCATTCCGTGCAGGGGGAATGGTTTTTTTTTCTCACACATGTAACTATTAAAGTTGGCTTTTCAAAAAGAAATCTGTATCTACAAATTTCATAAGGTCAGCATCACTCTGATGTTAACTTTTTTTTTGTGTTTTTCAAATGGTTTTACTAAGACTCCAAGTGCAAAATTAATAGACAAAATCAAGATGTCTAGTCATGACTAAAGCATTAGTTTCCCTATTTTAAACAACATTCAAAATCTAGACTTAGTGCCACAGAGAATTTACAAGAAAGTCTATTATTTCCGCCCTAGATATTCTGATTCTATGGAGATTTTTTTGATTTAAAAAAAGTTACTTAAATAAATAGAAATATTCAAGAGTTAACTACAAAATTTTGATTACATATGTCTCTTTTGTTTACAGGAATGGCAGAATCTATTGTAGCAGCAGCTGCAGCGAGGATTGGGAAGAAAGTTCTTCATCTTGATGGGTAAAAAATTTGTGAAAATTGAATTAATAAAACCACTGGAGGTGTCAATAATTCCAATTAAGTTCTATTGGAGTAGTCTGGCTGCTATTTTTGTACACCGGTTTTGTGTAGGTACACTCAGTTACAGTCTAACTTGGATATAAGTTAAAAAAAGGAGAAGAAAAAAAGATGAGTGTTTCACAGCATTTTTTATTTTGTAGCCATGAAACAGGAGCTACTGTAGACGCTTGTGGTCTGTGTTGTAGCCTGCCCATCCCATAGTATGCCTCCCCTCTGATGGGCAAGAAGTGACACAGTACTTCCCATTAAGGTGCTGGGTCAACACTCAGCAATAAGTAAAAGGACTCAAGGGACCGACTACACCAGTCAGTAGTAGACTCATTTATAAAGCACAGATTATTTGGGTTATATTACACTAGCTGGTTATTTGGGGATTAACTTATTTGGTGTAAAATCTTAGTGGACACTATCTACTATCCCTTAATTTTCACCTTGACATCAACTGTAGAGGTCTTATCAAACCTGGGCTTTGTGGCCTGCCTTTGTGACAGAGAATCTCAAGAATACCTAGCGGTCAGCTGATAAAATCTAAGTGTCAGCTTAGATTTACTAATCCTTTTTCATATGGCCCTTAGTTGAGAATGTTGAGATACCCACTTGAATCTTTTGATCAACTTGTTCTATAAGAGAACCTAGGTGGCATTGTGTATCAAATTTCATTAAGTTCTACAAATGAATATTATTTTTGTTGCTGTCAGTAACAAATTCAATAATAATAAAATTATGACCCCCAGATTGTTAAAATTTGTTCTTGCAGAAATGACTACTATGGAGGAATGTGGGCATCCTTCAATTTGGAGTGTTTACAAAAGTGGTTGGACGAGTGTCGAGCCACACCAGTAGAACAGCCATTGACCAATGAGACAGCCAGCCTGGCAGGACCAGGAGAATCCTTGGTGACAATTGGAAGCCCATTCTCCACTGTATCCAACATTGAAGAAGAATGGTTTATTCCAGAGTAAGATATGCATGTGTAATAGCAATTTTCATGTATAATTATTTTGTTCTCTCTACTGTTTATATTTAAAGAATAATAAAAATAATAATACATTTTTACTTTAAAAAATAAAAATAAAAATATGTACCTCCTGTGTACCTATGTCCTGCATCCTACATAATATGATATAAATATTTTTTATTATTTTCTAAATATGTGTACATTGTATATTAAAAACAATTTTGATAGTAAATTTGAATGCTGAAAATCCAATTCTTAATCTGAAATTTAGTTATCATAGATTTAAATACATATTCAAATGGAAAGCTACAAATTTATAAATATTTCCCTCTTACAGGAATTCACCTGAGGCATCATCTGGGGAGGGTGACTCAACAGTGTGGACTAAATCTCATCTCTTATCTCTCAATAGAAAATTCAATTTGGATCTGGCTCCCAAAGTAAGTCACAAAAAATCAGTTTCCATTTCGTGTCATTTTGGTGCAGTGAAAGTATTACATCATAAAATTATGACCTACATCAGAAAATAAATGTGCAATAATTCAAATTTAAATACCCATTTCTGTTGGGGTGAGTGATGGTCTCCAGCCAACTTTATTTCAAAGTTGGCTCGTCTTGAACCCCATATTTCTATGTGCGATCAACCATCATGAGGACTTGGACTTTTCTTTATAAGCCATTAAACCCTTCGGAAACTGCAAGCTAGCCTGGCTTGTAAGGGTTGGCTAGTCTGTTCTCTGTATATAGTCCTCTAGCGAGACACTGGTCTTCTCCCTGTTTAACGTCCCCCAGCCAGACTAATTTCTTTAATTGTGTCATCTTGGTGCTGTGAAAGTCTTACATCATAAAAGTATGACCTACATCATAAAATAAATGTGCAATAATTTAAATTTGAATCCCCATTTTTCTATTTCAGCTGCTGTTCGCGCAGAGCTTCAATTTTCATTTCACTTTTTTCAGCTGCTGTTCACGCAAAGCTTCAAGTTTTATTTGATTTTTTTCAGCTGTTGTTCGCGCAAAGCTTCAAGTTTTATTTGATTTTTTTTTCAGCTGTTGTTCGCGCGAGGCTTCAATTTTTATTTCACTCTTTTCAGCTGTTGTTCGCGCGAGGCTTCAATTTTTATTTCACTTTTTTCAGCTGTCTGTTGTTCGCGCAAAGCTTCAAGTTTCATTTCACTTTTTTCAGCTGTTGTTCGCGCGAGGCGCCCTGGTAGAGCTACTCATCTCCTCCAACATTGCTCGCTACGCGGAGTTCCGCAGCGTGACACGCGTGCTCACCTGGATCGAAGACAAACTGGAGTTCGTGCCCTGCTCCCGCTCAGATGTGTTCAAGACGAAGGAGTGTCCATTGTGGAGAAGAGACTGCTGATGAAGCTGCTGACCATCTGTGTGGAGTACAAGGAGGAGAACAATGAGTTTGCAGGTGAGTTTTACGGCTGGATGACCTTCCTAACGCCAACGATTCTATGTGATTTAAAGTCCTGAATTAAGACGGGGTATCCTCCGTTCGCTGGGAATCGTACCAGCTACCCAAATGAACCTCACCCAGCCTGGGTAAGGCCGGAAACGCCAGCCTCACATGATCGAAGGGAACATAATTTTCTGTGTAAAAAATCTGCTCCGACCGGGGATCGAACTCAGGATCTCTGGACTACGGGCACTAGTCACAACCGTTACGCCACGGAGGCTGGCTTTGTATAATAATACCTACGTTGGTTTTTATGTTGTCAGGTACCGACCTCACTAGCTTGATCGATAAGGCGGCGGACTTGTAACCTGGAGGTCGCGGTGGTTCAAGTCCCGGTTTCAGCGTAGATTTAGTAAAGCGAGTTTGAGTAGTTGTGATATCACGAGGGTGATTAACACAAATATGAAAACTTTATGATAACTTTAAAAACTTTTTTAAACTATGTCGTCAGGTTTCGAGGACAAGAAGTTCATCGACTATCTGAAGAGCAAAGAGCTGACGGACAATCTGATGCACTACGTTCTGTACGCGATCGCCATGTCGAGTGTGAACACGCCCTGTATGGAGGCGGTGGAGCGGACCAAGAGGTTCCTCGCCTCCCTGGGGAGGTACGGGAACACGCCCTTCCTGCACCCCATGTACGGGTCGGGCGAGCTGCCCCAGTGCTTCTGCAGGTGGGTTATTATTATGTAACACTTTATTAGTAGGACTGTATTTTTTTTTAAAAAAAGATGAGTGTTTCACAGCCTTTTTTATTTCGTAGCCATGAAACAGGAGCTACTGTGGACGCTTGTGGTCTGTGTTGTAGCTTGCCCATCCCCTAGTATGCCTCCCCTCTGATGGGCGAGAAGTGACACAAGACTTTCCCATTTATGTGCTGGAACTTTATTCTCATTATGATGAAACTCTTTATTAGTAGAATGTATGTACAAACAAATAATGGTAAAAAATAAAATACAAAATTGACAATATTTAACTTTAACCAACTTTAGAATACAATTTTTTTTGTCGGCTCGGGAGATCGAACCCGGGACCATCCGCATGGCAAGTGAGTGCGTGACCACTGAGCTAATCTCGCATTATTGTTCTGTCCCGGTAGCTCAGTGGTAAAGGCGGCACTCTGTGATTCCAGAGGTCGTGGGTTCGAAACCCAACCGGGACATGACAAGTTATCATCCCTTTTGGGATTTTTACCACATAATACGTCTTGGACTTACTGCTGGAATAATAGGACTTTAGTAGTTTTAATCGGGCAGTATAAATAAGACGATATTATTATTATTTTTTCGTCGGCTCGGGAGATCGAACCCGGGACCATCCGCATGGCAAGTGAGTGCGTGACCACTGAGCTAATCTCATTGTTTCAGACTGTGCGCCGTGTACGGAGGCGTGTACCACCTGAAGAGGGCGGCGGACGGGGTCCTCATAGACCAGAGTGAGGCTTGCAGGGGCATCGTGTCCACCCAGCAGAGACTGGGCACGCAGCACCTGGTGATAGGGGTGCCCAACGCGCCCTCCACATTCCTCAAGACCATCCCCAGGAAGGGCATGTCCCGCGGACTGTTCATTACTGACAGGTGAGATGATCCGTGAGGGTTGGGTGGAAGAGATTGCCTAAGGCAATAACCCCGCCCTTTAGTTAGAACATATATATTATGTATATATATATATATATATATTTTTCTTCTATTATATTGTATTTTAATTTGTTATTATTTGTATTGTATATATGTCCTATCAATAAAGTGTAAAAAAAAAAAAAAAAAATTCCCAAGGGTAAGATAAGATAAGGTAAGATAAGAATAACTTTTATTTGGTATTTTCGCCACGAAGGCGTTCCAATGGTCAGTACGATACAATAAAATACAATAATACAAAAAATACAAAACATCATTTTTACTATTATTTTTCCTTTTTTATGTTTGGTCATTTGACCCATGATGATAGTATTCATCTTTGGTTTAATCTTTAATGGCTTATAAAAAAAAGTCCTAGTCCTCACTCACGATGGTTGATCGCACCTAAAAAAATGTGGTTCAGGACGAGCTAACCCCACTCTAGCTGTAGCCAAGCTGGCTACAGCAACAACCAAGGTAATAACACTTCCCTTTTAAGACATAAAATAATGTGTATATGTATATTTATCGATTTTTTCCCTTCTCTTTATTGTTTCCATTTTTTCTTTTCTTTGTTTCCGCGATAAGGCAGTGTACTTGTAACCTGGAGGTCGATAGTTCATATTCCAAATCGAGAAAAAAAAAAAAAAATAGGAAAGATTAATTAATTCTCATATGACAATTGTGACTAACACAACTAAGATAACTTTTCTATTTATCACTATTACTATTTTTCACCGACCTCAGAAGCTTGATCGATAAGGCGGCGCACTTGTAACCTGGAGGTCGGTGGTTCAAGTGCCGGTTTCAGTGTAGATTTAGTGAAGCGAGTTTAATTAATTGTGATATCACGAAAGTGCTTAACACAAATATATTTTTTTTTTACACAAACTTACGGAGTTAAGCTCATTTTTGTTACAAAAAATAAACAAACAAATTTAAAATTAAAATTAACTTCTTTTCTATTTCTGTTTTCTTTTCTTAACTTCTTTTCTATTTCTGTTTTCAGATCCATCATGAGCTCAGAGAAGGAGTCCCTCTCGCTGCTTCAGTTCCCCGCCACCAACCCCATCACCGTGATAGAGCTGGGTCCCTCCACCCACGCGTGTCCCCCAGGGCTGTACGTGGTTCACATGACCTGCAGGCAGGACCAGACGGCGCGCCAGGATCTCAAGTCCACGGTGGAGAAACTCCTGAAGTGCTCGCCCTATGACGGGGTGACCAAACCCGACCCCACAGGTGATTTTTATAGGGTCCGGTGGAAGAGACTGGCATAGTCAATAATCATTATTATCATTCAACACTAGATATAGCAGTGGCGGCTCCTGACTTCAAGACTAGGTGAAGACAAATTATACCCAGAAGTATTGAAAAAATAAAATTATTAATTTATCAGATCTTAGTTCTTATGGTCTCATAAACACAGCCCATTGTAAGTTATGGCTGTTTCCCTGCAGAGCATGATTTTCTCTCATACCAGTTTTGCATCATATAAGTTTTTATAGGTACTTTTTTTGGAGAACACTTGGTACTTAATAAATAAACAAGGCCAGCAGAACAATTTGTCAACACTTGAGCTGGTACACTGCCATTCATTTTTCATAAGCCATTCAGGCTTGAACTGTATGGCTGTGGGGCAGGCATTTGCTTTACTTTTTTAGTGGTGGTTATAGTAATTAGAGAAATTGGACATCCAGTAATCATAATATCTTTCTTATCCTCATTACTTCTTAATCTGAATGGGGTTACTTTTAATGTTTGAACCCCCTGATTTTGTGGGAATCTCATTGTTTCTTTGAAATATTCATCTTTATAAAAAATATTAACTAAAAGTTGGTAAAAAGGAATTAAAATAAAAATATTAGGATTATAGCTCAGTAGATAGGTAGGTACAACATTTTAAAGGGGGGTTAGAACTGGGAAGGAAAGAAAGTTAGTTGAAGACTAAAAATTACAATCCAAAACTGGAAGAAAATCCACCACCAGATTACAAAATAAATCTAAGAAAACATACTTACTACAAATATAAAATCAGCTTAAATTTGTGTTACCATTGATGTTTAAATGACTATTTATGAAAAACACAGATATTGCCTTATAATTTTAAGTACTTCACTGGAAGCTGTGTGCTTAGATACCTGCAACCTGCATAAAAATAATAATGATGTTTCTGACACTGAAAGAAGTACATAGCTACTACATATTCAACTTATTATGAAAAGCACAGGTCAGATCAGGTAGGAATAATATTTCTATCCTGTATCAAATACTGGGAAATAACTTTATTAACTAGTTACACCAATTAAAAGTCACTTGATTACCGTTGAAAAGATTTGAAAATAATCTAATAAAATTTAAAAAGTGCGCGACAAGTTTTGTTTACATTCTAAAGATAAGAGATACAATGTTGCCAAGTTAACTTCATAGCTAAATTTCTACAAACTTCAAGAGCTATATTTTAAATTTAAAGAAATCCCTCAAATCATGTAAGACGTATTTATTTATTTTAAAAAATAATACTACACCGCCTGAACAGAATTTTCTCTTGAGAATTTCATTTCAACACGTCTAATTTCATGATTTTTTTTAAAGTGGTTCCATAGTCAGGATCTTAAACAGGACCACCATTGTCCCTATTTAAAATCTTCTTGGAACAACTAGATACCAGATTATCTTATTTGGCTCAATTTCGGTACCTACATTAAATAATAAAATTATTTCCGAGATTTGACTTCAATCGAGATGTCCTTTTTAAGACTATAGTTGACAAGATACATAAATAGTTAAAATTTATTGGTATCGGCTATCGTTTAGGAACTATGTACAAAACTAGAACCCAAAAAATGAGAAATAATATCCAAAATTCCTGACACAAAATCCTGCTTTCCTAACGCTTACGTTATTATTATTATTATTATTTTTTTTTTTTTTAATATTACAAGATTGTGCTAGATATGGGAGGCTAAATCATTGAATGGTTTCCTAGGTCTGGCATGCTACTGGCAACAATGTTCATATCAAAAACACATGACATCGCACATGGTATGTGGCTTCGTGACATTTCGTATGAGGTCGTGTAGATAATGTAAACTGAATACAACTGAAGACTGTCCTCAGTAGCATATTACATAGATATAGTTCTTGCCTAATATTTCATGATACCTACTTGGAAATACTCGACTCTGATTGGTTGATTCAAGGACAACTGAAGACAATTTCGAATTGTCTTCACATTTGGTGTTCTCCTTGGAAAGTAACATGAAATGTTAAGCAGCATTGATCTATTTTACACAAAGCTTACTCTTTTTTTTTTTTCTTTTTTTTTCTTTGAGTTGGATCAATTGTGCCATGTTCAAGGGATTATGAGTAGTGTTTTCACTGTTCAAAATTAGGTGAAAATGTCTTCAGTGTCTTCACCCGACGAGCCGCCACTGAGATATAGATGGACTTATGTACAGTACAAAAAAATATTTTACAAGGGAAAAAATGGAAACAATATATATAATAAAAATGAAAAAGAATAGAAAAATACATAGAAACCATATGTCCTAACTAAAGGGCGGGGTTATTGCCTATGGCAATATCTGTTTTTTCAAAAATCCCGCATTTTAGTTCGGGCATTAGTATTATTTTCTTTGTTATTTATTTATTTACTATCAAACTATTTTATTATTTCTTTATTTTTTCTTAATTTTATATTGAAAATATGTACATTGCTTTGTCCTCCTAATGAAGATTTATTTAATTTTTCGTTAATTTGAGTTTGTGACCACATAATAATAAAACTCTGAGGGTTAGTTGGTAGAAAATGCTTTGAGCATTAACCTCGCCTAGTGGTTACCTTCCTTCCTGGAGTACTACTATTATTTGTATTCTATTGTATTGTATTTAGTTGTATTGAATTGTATTTTATCGTATTGTATTGTATTTTATCGTATTGTATTGTATTGTTTTTGTTGTATTGTATTTTGTTGTATTGTATTGTTTTTTGTTGTATTGTATTGTATTTTGTTGTATTGTATTGTATTTTGTTGTATTGTATTGTGTTGTATTGTATTTTGTTGTATTGTATTGTATTTAGTTATATTGTATTTTATTGTATTGTATCGTATTATATTGTATTTTATCGTATTGTATTGCATTTTATTGTATCGTATTGTATTTTATCGTATTGTATTGTATTTTGTTGTATTGTATTGTATTGTATTGTATTGTGTTGTATTGTATTGTATTGTATTTTGTTGTGTTGTATTGTACTGTATTGTATTGTATTGTATTGTATTTTGTTGTATTGTATTGTTTCCCCAGACGCGGATCCCCGGGTATTGTATATTGTATTGTATTTTATCGTATTGTATTGTATTGTATCGTATTGTATTGTATCGTATTGTATTGTATTTTATCGTATTGTTTCCCCAGGCGCGGATCCCCGGGCCCAGGTGCTCTACTCTCTCTACTTCAACGTCCCCGACACCTCCCACTGTGACCTCTCGTCCAGTGTCCCCCCCAACGTGCACCTGTGCTCCGGCCTGATCTGGATCTGGACTTCGATTTCGCCGTGAATCAGGTGAGTGGCCCGGCCCAACCCAGGCTGGGTGAGGTTTTTTTCTCATTAAAGTAATAGTATTTTATTTTATTTTATTTTTAAGAAGAGGAGGAAATCTTTTAAAGACGAACACCCCCAGGTTGGTGGTGAACAGTGTGGGATTTATTTGTGCTGATAACAGTGCACTCTCACCCACTAAAACCACCTCTTCCTCTAACATCTGTACCCCGTGCTGATGTTAGAGGTGTGC
>CM044960.1:6299554-6316201 GCA_024516035.1 Bactericera cockerelli | reverse complement strand
TGTTGAAATTCACCAAAGTTAAAAAAAAGTATATATTTTTTAACCACTTTTGTGATATCACAACTTAGTCTCAAACTCACTTTACTAAATCTACACAGAAACCAGGACTTGAACCATTGACCTCCAGGTTACAAGTCCACCACATTATCAATCAAACTACTGAGGTTGGTTCTTGGCCTTTTGGCTAATTTTGAAGTGTTGTACCAAAGTTAAAATAAGGTACATGCACCTTACATTAGACTTTAGTGTGTTGCATGGGTTCTTGAGTGAAATATCATAACTCTTGTGTTAAAATATATTTGTGCACTTCTATACTGCATTGTGTGGTAAGGAAGGGAAAAAATCCCAAAATGGTAGGAATGCGTCAACATTTTGCAGCAATACCTGCCTTGCAAGTGGACCTCTGTGTTTGTAATTTTTATACAAAGAAATTAGTTGTTACACACTGTATATCCTTAACTCTAACACCCTGTATTTAAAGTCAAAAACAAGCCTCAACTTTGTTGTAGCAGGCTCTCGAACTACCAGCTTCCAACATCGAGAGTCTGCCCTCAGTACACCTCTATCAGTCAAATGTAAGTGAACGGAACCACAATAGCCCCATCATATTCGAATTTAGTCCACTGCTCAAATAAGAAAACCAACTATTCAAAGGCCATGGCTTTTCTACAGTCCTCCGTGTCCCTTTTTCCTTGCTATCAAACATTAGTCAAACCCCAACTTTTAATTTTGATGTAAGTTTCTAATTCTTACCCTCACATATTTACAGAGTCTCAAAGAGAAAATGATAGAAACTTGAGGAAGGTGGACAGAGACATTGAAAGGGAAAGAAATCAGCTGGACAGAGAAGAGAAAAAATTGGTAAGAATATCTACTAATCTGTTGGTAAGAATATCTACTAAACTGTTAGTAAGAATATCTACTAAACTGTTGGTAAGAATATCAACTAATCAGATGTGACAGAGAGCAATATAACTGTAAATGCCATTCAACACATATTTTTATACTAAGGGCAATATATATAAATTTTTTGCCCATCTGAAGCAATACGTAAAATCTAGACTTAGCTTCTTAGAGGTATTACAAAAATGTCGTATTCATTTCACCCTTAATTTACCTAGACTTGTGAGGGGACCCTTGATTTAAAAAGATCATGACAGGTGATTAAATATTCTGTTGTAAGTAACAAGTTTCCTTGAAAATTTATTCTCTCCAACTGAGTTTTATAAACTTTGAAACTGTATGTTTTCCAGGAACTAGAAATAAAGAAAGTAGCAAGCAAAGGAGACAAAGCAGGAGCAACAATATTGGCCAAACAACTTATTCAAATCAGGAAGCAAAAAACGAGGACATACACAGCTCAAGGAAAAGTAAGAATTGAACTCAAAATAATGATGGATGCAGAGAAACTATAAGGAAGCTTTCAAAAAATGTAAAAACTAATAATTACACGTTTTTGTGAAAATTGGGAAAAAAGACATTTCCCTGAACAGTTGTTTTCTTATGCCTTTCCTATTTTAATGGTTTAGTTGCAAGTAGTAAAACATGAACTTTTTTTCATTCCTGTTTATGTATAGGTATTGGAAGTATATTATTATAACTTCCATTATTTTTCAGGTTCGAGGCATAGGTGTTCAGAACAAGACTATGGGATCCACCATCAAGATGGCAGAGGCAATGAAGAACACAGCGGATACCATGAAGAACATGAACACCATTATGAAACCGGAGCAGATTGCTGCAACAGCCAGGGAATTCCAACAGGGAATATCCCGCATGAACATGACAGATGAAATGAGTGAGCATATTTTATTCAAATTCCAAAATTCAAGACAATACTTGGCTATTTTTTTTACTCTAAACAGTGTACTTACTGTCAACTGTAAATTCTTTAGTACCAACTGTCAATATGTTTACATTGAAATAAACTCCCTCAAACTTGTTGGTCCAATTTTATTTTGTATAATTATGCCCTAAGAGTCTATAACCATTTTATTTAGATAACATACCATTAAAAAAAGATATTTATTTACAGAGGAGAGTCGTTGCTCCTATACCATTTTTATTTTTTCTAGTACACCTACATTTAATTTGTACAACAATATTTTATTAGTAGTGAGAATTATTTTGAGTTTACAATTTTTTAAATATAAAACATTTCATTGAAAGTTTTTGGAATTGCTCCCAAAAATGAAGCTGCGTTTCTCTCTGGATTGCTAAGCCAATCCTCTGCATTAAGAAGAAACTTGATCTGGGAATTTTATTAGTGTTTCTGTGTTTATATCAATTTTACGATCCACTGAACAGTTATTTTTGTTGTTGTTGTAGTAAAATGCTATTGTAGGATTAAACATAAACAATAGTAAGGTCTATTCAGTAGTTTTGTTATCACTCTTAGTTAATATTATTGTACGCATTAAATATACATAATATATTCTAATATCTACATATGCTGTGATTTCAGTTGATGAAGCATTTGACGATATGCTAGAAGGCAGTGATGATGAACAAGAATCCAACAAAATCATTGACCAAGTCCTGGATGAAATTGGTATTGAAATATCGGGAAAAGTAAGTACAAATAATAATAATAAATCTTAGGATTTCTTCTTTTCTAGTTTTTACCTACCAGTAGTTACCGTGGCCGAGTGAAATAGCACAGTAGGCTTGCACACACGGTAACCTCTGTTCAATTCCCAGCAGAGTAGGAATTTTTCTGTTTTATACTTGGATGTTCAGGATCCACTTATACCTCGTGAGGAAAAATGAGAAGCCAATTGTATGGTTAGGGACCAGTGGCAGCACTACAAAAAGTAATATGGATATTGAAAAATGAAGAAATTTGGAGTTTCTTAATACTGAGCTACCCACTAAAGTTGTAGCATAATAACACAAAGGAACCACATACATACATAGTTTGTACCCACACAGTAGGAGAAATATTTTTCAATTTTCATTGGTTTAGCCATTTTCTAGCTATTTGATTATGAGTGAGTGATTATAAACACAAGTTGGTGGTCGAGTGGTCAAGGCCCTAGTCTGGTAATCGAGATAGCGTGGGGACCCTTGGTTCGGATCCCACCCAATGAATGAATTTTTTTTCTCTTGTAAATATTTGAACTTTGATCACATAATAATGCCTGCTGAAAGAACTGTTTACTCTATTTATTATACCTGAGCAGTATAAATGAAGCACCTACCATTATTATTGTCATTCAGATTGATGTAATTGATTCTAATTAAAACTTAATCTGAGTGTTATGGTAGGTATTTCATAATGCTCCATTTTTACAATTAAAAAATTAAAGGTTCTTTTTGGTAAAAATTATGAATAAAAGTACCTTGTTGCAAAAGTCAAAATAAAATAGCTAAATGAAATTAATAAAAACTTTTTTTTTCAGATGGCCAACGCACCAGCTGTTCGCGGTCAAGTAGGCGAATCGTCCAAGACTTCCTCAACCAGCAAAGTTCCAACAGATGCAGAGATTGAAGCTCAACTGGCACGACTATTGGGCTCCTAGTGAGAGTGATTTCAGCTGTATGTATAAACCTCTCAACTATTTCAATCAGTTTTTATAAATGGTATGTAATTGTTATGTTTCTGTGTGGTTTACCGTCTCTGAACTGTCAAGGTTGGCTGTATGGAATGGCCTTACCTACCAATGCCAAAAAGAAAACTGTCAAGGTCATATCGAGACAGTGGTGTTACACTACATTTGCTGAAAAACTCACTGGAAAATTAGAGTCCCTTTAGGGGGGTCCGAATTCGCTTAAAACCACAAAGGGGACACTAGGGTGGCCCTTATTTTCGAAAGTAGGAATTTTCTCGCTCCATCGGCAAAATATGGTTCCAATTAATATTAAAAAAATCTAGAAAAAGTTTCAGCTCGATCAAAGTTCGTTAACACGTGCCGCCGGGACCTTTAAGTTTAGATCTGCAATCGGAAGGGGCAATATACGTTTTTAAGCATAATGTTGATCCTATCTTGAAGAAAATTCATCTCACAGAAAAAAATATAGAATGTAAAATGTACAGAAGGGTTTTCTCTTTATTATTTGGTACATGATAATTTTAGTGGGTAGCACAGCATTATCGAGACACCTGATAATAGCATTTGTCTAAGTAACTCACTACTGTTTTTTCGTAATACTAAGTAGAAAATTAGAAAACTATCGTATATTGGATTTTTTTTTTGAAGTTGAAGAAAAGAACATTGAAATAATTATTGTAATACTATTAATTTATCCATACTATTAAAATAAATGCGAGATAGAAGTTCACAAATAAGTAAATCCTGCTATCCTACTTGCTATGAGTTTTCAAGAGATACGCTTTTGTTGGCTTAGGATACTGACTTTTGTGATCTTTGACAACTTGAATGACGAATTGTTTTTGGTTTTCAATCTTTGTTAGCTTATTATTGTATTCGCCCATCAATTCAACTCCTCTTTCTGCTGTATCGTTTACTACTTTTAAGAATTTAATCTCGTTATACGCGTCTTGGAAATTTTCATTTTCCAACCAGTCACTAGGATCTAAACAGAGAAAAGATTTGTTTATTTGAAACCTCTCAAAGAAAACCTGCGTCTCCTCTGACACAAAAAAGTCCAGCTCCTTGCTCAGCAAGTTAATAAGATATTTGGTCTTACAAACATACTCCTATTTATTTTTTTTCTTCCTCTCTTTAGTGAGGGACTTAACCATGTTAGATTTTACAACATTTGAGATATCTCTATCAAAAAACCCCAACCCTACTGCCTCTTCACTCAAATACCAGAGATGGTCTACAATTTTTTTTGATGCCACACTAGATACTCGTACTTCAGTGTCCATTTTTGATACGCAAGAAGTTTCTTAATAAATGAGAGATCTAGTCTTGGCGCTGTTATACCTACAGGTGCAGTATACCAAGCCTCAATATAAAGGAAAGTTAGTCTGGCTGGGGGAAGTTAAACAGGGAGAAGACAAGTGTGCCGCTAGAGGACTAAAAACAGAGAACAGACTAGCCAACAATTACAAGCCAGGCTAGCTTGCAGTTTCCTGAGGGTTTAATGGCTTATAATAAAAATTCCAAGTCCTCATGATGGTTAATAACTGCCTCTTTAATCAAATACCAGAGTTTAGAAAAGAGTTCTTAATGACTGCTGAAGAACTCAAGACCATCCTTGATATTTGTTTGTTTGTAACTTTCCTTTGTTGTTGTAGCCAGCGTGGCTACAGCTGGAGGGGTGAGTGATGGTCTCCAGCCAACTTTATTTCAAAGTTGGCTCGTCCTGAACCACATATTTCTATGTGCGATCAACCATCATGAGGACTTGTACTTTTCTTTATAAGCCATTAAACCCTTAGGAAACTGCAAGCTAGCCTGGCTTGTAATTGTTGGCTAGTCTGTTCTCTGTTTTTAGTCCTCTAGCGGGACACTTGTCTTCTCCCTGTTTAACTTCCCCCGGCCAGACTAACTTTCCTTTATATTGAGGCTTGGTATACTGCACCTGTAGGTATAACAGCGCCAAGACTAGATCTCTCATTTATTAAGAAACTTCTTGCGTATCAAAAAATGGACACTGAAGTACGAGTAAAGAGGCAGTAGGGTTGGGGTTTTTCGATAGAGATATCTCAAATGTTGTAAAATCTAACATGGTTAAGTCCCTCACTAAAGAGAGGGACTTTTTTGTGTCAGAGGAGACGTAGGTTTTCTTTGAGAGGTTTCAAATAAACAAATCTTTTCTCTGTTTAGATCCTAGTGACTGGTGGGAAAATGAAAATTTCCAAGACGCGTATAACGAGATTAAATTCTTAAAAGTAGTAAACTATACAGCAGAAAGAGGAGTTTATCTCGCATTTATTTTAATAGTATGGATAAATTAATATTATTACAATAATTATGTTCAATTTTCTTTTCTTCAACTTCAAATAAAAAAATCTAATATACGATAGTTTTCTAATTTTCTACTTAGTATTACGAAAAAAAAGTAGTGAGTTACTTAGACAAATACTATTCTCAGGTGTCTCGATAATGCTGTGCTACCCACTAAAATTATTATGTACCAAATAATAAAAAGAAAACCCTTCTGTACATTTTACATTCTATATTTTTTTCTGTGAGATGAAGTTTCTTCAAGATAGGATCACCATTATGCTTAAAAACGTATATTGCCCCTTCCGATTGCAGATCCAAACTTAAAGGTCCCGGCGGCACGTGTTAACGACCTTTGATCGAGCTGAAACTTTTTCCAGATTTTTTTAATATTAATTGGAACCATATTTTGCCGATGGAGCGGAAAAAATCGGAGGAAAAAAAATCCTCCTCTATAGCTAAGGGCCACACTAGGGGACACAGAGAAAGAAAAAAAAGGTGCTTACCGAGCTGATGGAAAATGTGAAGAATGAGGTTATCTGTTGTTGTGTGTGAAGGCAGCACTCCAAAAGGCGAGAGGGTAAGTTTTCAGGAGATCTCCCAAATTGCAGTGGTGCCAGCTGACTTGGCACGGATTTCTTGATGTGGGGCTTTAACTTTTGTGAGGGTTTAAAAATATTTCCCTCCACTATCAACTCAAGCACGAAATGATCAGGAGAGGAAAGAGGAGACAGGAGCGGCAACTCAGACACTCACAAGAATTATACACTCACCAACCAGTTACCCACATTAACCTCATCCAGGCAGGTTTGGGCCGGGAATAGCCAGCATTGTTCTACGTTCTTTGCCCCATAGAAAATCATAGTACTGCAATTTTCGATGTCCAGTGTTGATCAGACTTTTTTTTTAAAAAAAAAGAAGAAAAAAAGGCAGTTGTGCCCGAGAACCGCTTTCGCATTACTTCAGGGCACTTTACCTTAACATCCATGCCATTCCGGAAACGAAAATCTCGGTCAGAATTTCACGCACCGGCCGGGATTCGAACCCGCAACCTCCGAGTCAGAGGTCCGCTATCAAAGCTTGAGAACGTTTCTTGGGGAAAATATTACATTGCACATTATTATACGAGTATACATAACGTGCTCTTGTCTTTTATTTATTATATCTGCTCTTATCATCAACTTAAATTGGTACTCCCCTGCCCCCCGCTAGTATAAGTTAAAATGCTATTGTGTACAATTTCATGTTTTACCCAAGATGATTTCATAGAAATATGTTTTACTTTTTTGAATACTTTTTTTTTTTTCTTTTTCTTTTAAAGATGAGTGTTTCACAGCCGTTTTTATTTCGTAGCCATGAAACAGGAGCTACTGTAGACGCTGGTGGTCTGTGTTGTAGCCTGCCCATCCCGTAGTATGCCTCCCCTCTGATGGGCGAGAAGTGACACAATACTTCCCATTTAGGTGCTGGGTCAACACGAGCGCACCGGAAGGTATCCCTTACAAGCAAACCAAATAAAGAATTCAAATTTTTGTCGGCACGCGGGATCGAAACCGGGACCTTCCGCATGACAAGCGAGTGCTTAACCTCTGAGCTAACCGCACGCTTTTCTCATTACTCATATTTTCCATCAATGTCATTAAATTTCATGTAGCATATACTATTGATTGCTGTTCATAATTAAGTTTAGGCACCAAAGAATTAATTTTAATAAGATTCATATTAGACGTACAATTATTATTATTTTATTTTTTACAAATCACAAGCGAGGCGTATTTTTGGTCATTTTCCGACCCCTGAAGCTCACTTTTTGTATGTAAATTTTGGTACTACCACAAAAGTTTTAGGGCGGAATTAATAGACGTTTTTGTAATACCTCTGTGGCGTTAAATCACGGATTGCGTACTGTGGAAGATAGGGAAAACCTTACGCTTAACAATGACTTGTGATATGTCTATTAATTTCGCCCTTAAATAAGAAATGCCAAATTTTATCGTTTATTTATATAAATTATTGTAATTATTATTTGATGTATTTTTAAAATTATTATTCATTAACTATTATGTATTGAATAAATATTTATCGTAAACATAGATCTATTTTTAGAAAATAAATTAAGTATATAAATCTTCGATATTTGTACGTTTTTGTATGTGCTATGCATTTTCATTTTATTCAAATAATTTTATTGTGAATGTAAAACTTCACAATGCATACATAAGCTATCAGATAGCAACTGTTCTATCAAAAATTTAGTTTAACACATAATATTGTTTTTACATGAAAAAAGAAAGAAAAAAAAATGGAAACACATTTCTTTTTCACATGGCATTAAGCGAAGTATAACCGAGTTATACATAATTATATTGATAACTTGGGTCATTAAAACTTAAGCATGCCTTTTATTATTATTATTATAGACTGGTTGGAGTTCCACAAGAGAAGCACGAATTATCACACCGACCTCTATTTAGATTTATTGTGACCAGTTGATTCAATTTGGTTTAACGTCTTGATTTGAAGTAGTCAGGAATCGTACCAGCTGCCGCATAAACCTCACCCAGTCTGGGTAGGGTTGGAAATGGCAGCCTCACGTGCTTGGAGGGAACAGAATTTTCTTCGAAAAGTCTGCCCCAACCGGGAGTCGAACTCGGGATCTCTGGACTTCGAGCAGTAGTCTCAACCATTACGCCACGGAGGCTAAACACTCCTTAAGAAGCAAGTTCTCCCAATATCATGTTACATATTCCTGTTATATTATGTATAAACAATTAAACATAAATTTAGATATTTCTTAAATAACAGAAGAAAATATACGAATTTTCATGAAATACGTCGGGGGCTGAACTATGATGATTAATTTATAGGAATTTTGCGTTCAATTCTTATTTTACAAATTCCTAATATAACAAGAAAAAATATTTATAGAGAAAGATCTTGTGAAGAAAAAAAAAGGGAGACAATTGTCAAACACAACATTAAAACTTAATTGGTAACTTGAAAACTACTTACATAAATGAAGAGATCACACGAAATATATATTATAAAGTTCTCAATACGTATACATCTAGATACTAGAGAGAGATTCTGGAGTCTATTTTTATCTGATAGAAGGAAGAACCAAAATTTGGCTTGGATCTGTTTTTGTTGTATACTATAATCTCATTACAACCTGTGTCGAAAAACGAGAGGATTGTATTTTAAAAATGTAAACGTAAGTAAGAACTGAAGACTGAAGGAAACTTAAAAAAGGGCGGAATTAATAGCTGTTTTGGTTATAACTCTGTGGACTTAAGTCTAGATTTTGCGTATTGTTTTAAATGTTGAAACTAATGCTTAAGTACGAACTTGTGAACTCGATTTTGTCAATTAATTTCGCACTTGGTCGACACAGACGTACTAACTGAATTTTTTCTCTAAAAGTGTATATAAAAGAGCTCTGTATATTCATTTAAGTGGGTAGATATTCTCTTTGGTGAAACAAAAATAAACAATAAACATACCTATCGGTGATGTCTTCAAGAAGAAAATATAATAACGATGAATTTCAATTAAATAATTTTATTACAACATTGTTTTACCATTGTAACATCTGAATTTCACTTTTTATTTAACATTGTTCAGCGATATGGTTACCTCTGGATGAAAAAAAATCAACTTTTTTTAAGTCTATTTAAAAAGAAATAGATTGTGCGTTTCGAAATCAGGCAATACGATTTGAAATATTACGAGTTGAAATAAATATTAAATAACTCAACTTCGCCAGAACCCGACCATTTAATATCATCGAAAAAGACAGAATGACAAGGTATTGCTGTTTTTCTTCGGCGAATAAATTTTCATTTACCTCTGTTCGCTTATCACAACTATTTTTGTCTAGGTGGTATTTTTTGTGTTGTAGATATTTATTTGGTTCTTGCGGACAGTTTTCGATTTGGGGGCGCTTTACTTGCGCCGATTGTAGGCCCACATGTAATTGGGTGGTTTGATTTGGGGCAGCGATTCACCGTACTCGAAGCCAAGGGGGTTCAGGTGGTTTGACTCCTCCAGGTCTTCCATCAGTTCTGGCTCTTGTACCTGAAACAGTGGAAAGCTGTGAGTTTCAAGACAGACCTCAGTAGCTCAGGGCGGCAGACTCGTAATCTGGAGGTCTGTGGTTCGAGTCATAAGTACGGCAAAAATTTAGGGCGGAATTAATAGACACGTTTTTTGTAATACCTTTGTGGAGCTAATTCTAGGGACGAAATTAATAGACAAATTCTATATCACAAGTCATTGCTAAGCGTCGGTTTTCCCTATCTTACACAGTACGCAATACGTGACTTAGCGCCACAGAGGTATTACAAAAACGTCTATTAATTTCGCCCTAGATTTTGCGTATTGTCTTAGATGGGAAAGCTAATGCTAAGTCACAACTTGACATCTCGATTTTGTCTATCAACTGGTCGCTGCTAACATTAAAGCAGCTACTCATTTTTCCTCACGAGGTATGAGTGAACCCCGAACACCCAAGTTAGAGCAGAAAAGATCCTGCCCCGCTGGGGATCGAACCCAGGTCACCGTGCGTGCAATGCCTAGCGCACTAACTCACTCAGCCACGGTGAATACACAGACAAAAGAAATTACATAATGTACTAACAATAGACAGTTTGCGCAGATTTGCTATACGTTACGCTAATTGAATTGAACTTTTTGACAGTATCCGACGAAAACTCGTCCCGAAAACCGTATCTGCACATGCGCACATCCTCTTAATTGAACTAGCGTCCCTTAAAAATTTACGTACGTATTTTGCGCAACTTACCCTTATAACTTTAGGCAGAGGCCTCAGATCAAAGTCCAGTCTCTGTGCTTCGCTGTGTCCTGTGGGATGGACCGTTACCTCTGTGCTCTGTGGATAGTAGTCTTCGTGATACACCACAACCTGGCGAGAAAACATATAAAGGGTGGAATTACTAGACTTTTTTATTATACCTCTGTGCACTTAAGTCTAGATTTTGCGTATTGTTTTAAATGGGGAAAGTAATGCCCTTTAGTAATGGAAAGTAAGGTCCAAATTTGTGATCACGATATTGTTTATTATTTTGACCTTATTATTTTGCTTAACTGATAGCCCTTAGAGAGTAATCAGTTAACAAAATCCGATTCACATGTTCGATTTTCCTCCCTTTATGTATATGTTAGCGGCAATGTTGATTCTCAGGCACAGTTGACTATGTCTAGGCATAGTATACCATGCCTAAAATGAGCAGGCAAAGTTGATTTGAAAAAATATAATCAGCTTTGCCTAGGCATAGTCAACTATGCCTAACTCAAATCAGGCAAAGTTGATTATTTACAAAAGATAAGATCAGCTTTGCCTAGGCATAGTCAACTATGCCTAACATTATTCAGTCAAAGTTGATACCCTTAATCGCAGAAGATGACTACCATCCTACACTGGAAATCCTAGTGGGATATAAAAAATATAGGCACCAAAAACAATCGCCAGCTTCATCAAAAAAATTTAGACAGACGAAAATTACAAATAGCAACCCAAAAACTCAGAATATATTTGATCATAATAAGTACAACTTTGATGTAAACACAAATCTAGATGAAATCGAACTAAATATTCGTAACGCAAATTGGTCACCAGTTTTTGAGGCAACTGACGCTAATAAAGCACTGCTCCTTTTTTATGAAATATTATACCAAGAAATTAATAAAACAATACCAAAATCTAAAATAAAAAACTCGAAAAGAAAATCCTTTCCATACTGGTGGAATAAAAATCTAATATCTTTATACAAAAATAAGGAAAAAGCTAGAAAAAGAAATAAAACTAACCATGAAGAACTCTCAAAACTCAAAAAAGAGTGTAAAAAAGCCATAAAAAATACTTTTAATGATTACATACAAACAGTAGAAAATGACATACAAAACAACTCCAAAAATTTCTTCAGTTTCATTAAAAAGAGGAACACCACCTCAAACTCGAACTGTTTTATCGTAGATGGTGAATCTGTGACAGACCCGAGGGTGATTTGCAATATCTTTGCGGAAACCTTCGAGTCTGTATATGATAAAACACCGTCTTCATATAAATGCGATTCCTCTTTCTCAGACACCTGCGAAGAGTTTAATCTAATCCCGCTGTCATCAGATGATGTCATGAAAAGTATAAAAAAACTACCAGACAAAGCTCCAGGCCTAGACTCTTTACCCCCTAAATTATTTAAGCATTGTGCTAACACTCTGGTGCCTATAATTGCTACAATTTTCAATTTATCTCTAACTACATCCATTTTTCCTGAACTTCTTAAAATTACTAAAGTAACACCTGTACCAAAAAAAGGTAAAAACTCAAACAATGTAAATAATTTTAGACCGATTTCAAACTTAACGGTAATATCTAAAATATTTGAGTGTTGCATCTTTACTCAGCTTTCAAAATTCTTGTACAATAAGATCTCATCCTCACAACATGGTTTTGTACAGAAAAGATCAACCGTATCAAATCTGGTTGAATTTTACAACTATGTGGCCGGGGCACTAGGCGGGGGTGAGGCACAAGTGGATATAATATACACAGACATCCATCGAGCTTTCGATCAGGTAAACCATGATATACTGTTAAACAAGTTAATTCAAGTAGGATGCTCGAGAGATGTAGTAAATCTTTTTGCATCGTATCTTCGGACGAGAGAGCAGAGGGTATATTTCAATGGCGCCCTATCTGAACCATACTTTCCAACATCCTCAGTCGTCCAGGGTTCAAAACTATCTGGGATCCTGTTCGCAATAATTATGGATGGCATTGGGGAACATATACATCACTCACAATACCTCCTGTACGCCGACGACTTTAAACTATTTCGTATTATATCCAACGAAAATGATAGTCGTCTACTACAGGAGGACCTGAGCTCTGTGAATGACTGGCTGAAACAAATGAAGCTTAAGTTCAGTATAGACAAATGCGATGTTATGACTGTCACTCCCAAGAGAACTAAAAATATATATGAATATAAGATAAACGACTCTGCTATAAGTCGAGTGACATATAAAAAAGATCTAGGTGTTACTTTTCAAAGCAACCTAAAATTTGATCGACATATAGCAGACGTTTCAAAAAAAGGTTACAAAACATTGGGAGTGATAGTCAGGCATAGTTACTTTTTTAAAAGCATTGACACAATTAAACTCCTATATACATCACTTGTACGCAGCAAATTGGAGTACGCCTCTGTTATCTGGGCGCCAAAAATAAAATCCCTTGTGTCAATGCTCGAAAGAATTCAGGCAAAATTTGTTAGGTCTCTCTTCAGAAAAGAAAATGGTTTCTACCCAACATACCCCAATGCCATTTCATATACAATGCTGAGGGAGAACCTCGATATGGAGACTCTGAAGAGCAGACGAGATTACAATTATCTAATTCTATTGTACAATATCATAAACAATTATATTGAGATCCCGTCTGCCCTACAACACATATCCTTTGCAGTACCTAAAAATGGTTTACGTCCTAGGGCAAACCCTCCTCTCTTCTCGGCCGCAGATGCAGGACGAAATATAATATACTCCACCTCAGTACTGCCTACTGCCACGGCCATTTTCAATATGCATGCCACAGCCCTGGATATCGCTGACACACCTGAACACTATAAAGAGGCACTAAAAATACTGTTATATAATTCTTAGTTTTAGTTTCTGTTTCTTGTCACTCTTAGTCATTATTTTATGTTTTTTGTACTTTACCTAGCATTAATTTAAACCTACTATGTATATTTTATACCCATTGATTTTGTAATTGTCCAACAAGACGTTTAATCAATTATTAAAAAAAAAAAAAAAAAAATTATGCGCGCGCACCCTTTTGTTTTGATTTGTTAGTTTTTAAATACTCATGCAGCAGTCTGTGTCATTTGTTTCTGTAAATCAGAGCTCTATTGATGATTTTTTTTTTAATTTAAACGTTTTTTTTTTCTTTTTGACTAAAGTAGTTTTAGCAACTGCCCAACAAACATTCTGCAAGAGGGAGAGATCCCAATGGATAAGGAAGTATCCCTTAGATCAGTTGCATCATCACAAGCAATCGGAAATGGGCAGGGATTTGCTCGATGTTACTGTCAGACAAAATGCTTCACCAAAAAGTGTTTTTGTAAAAAGAAAAAAGTTCTTTGCAATTCAAAGTGTCATGAATCATTAGCGTGCGGTAATAAATAGTGCGGCTGACAAATTTTAACCAAATAAATAATAATTCACATTATTTTTCGATTATTCACTTTTGTATATTATTGTTATTATTTTGGTTCTACGTAAATCAACTTTGACACATTAATTGTAGACATAGTTAACTATGACTAGTCAATGTAGATTAAGATTATCATTTTTAATTTTAAATCAACTTTGCCTAACTTATGCCAGGCATAGTTGGCTTTGCCTAGGCATAGTCAACTATGACTAGTCTTTGTTGAATAAAAAATGTGATTTTTCATTTTTAATCAACTTTGCCTAAAACGAGCAGGCATAGTTGACTCTGCCTAGGCACAGTCAACTTTGCCTGAAGAATCAACATTGCCGCTAACATATATACTAAACTATATATTTATATCAAATTAACATGGGTTTACCCCGTTAATTTATTAAAATTAAAATACACAGATTTTTTTATTTCGTAACTTCTTTATACGCATGCGGTCTTTCTTCAAGCTTGCCCATCCTGTAATATTTCTCCGCTCTGATGAGCGAGAATACTTCTCATTTAAGTGCTGTGTCAAGAGCACCGAAAGGTATTCCTTACAAAGAACTGTAACCAAATTTTTAGTACAATTTTTTTGTCGGCGCAAAGGTTCGAAAAGGGCACCTTCCGCATAGAAAAGTATAATACTCAAGAATACAGATAATAATAATACTCTTTAGTGGAAGATAACCACCAGGCGAGATTATTGTTCAAAGCATTTTCTACCACCTAACCCTTCCCAGAGATGTTTATTTAAATTACCAATTAATTACTTCTTAAAAAAAAAAAAATGCTAATTTCACTTTCTATTAAAAAAGAGCCAAATTATAAAACAGGATTTAATTTGAGATTAGCAAGATGTCCCTCTAGTGTGCTGTGATTGTGATTGGGTGAAACTCCAACTTGAGTTAGCTCATTTTAAATTTAATCCTGTTTTGTAATTCGACCTTAAGTGGTGCAAGACGATTTTTTTTTTTCAATAAAAAAGGGCAAGCGCCGATGGCACGTTGCGTACAACAGTTCTTGTTCTGTCACTGGAGAAAAATTATACATAAAGAACATTATTCCCCTTAGCTCAGTGGTTAAGGCGTCTGTTTGATAATCCAGAGATCGTGGCTTCGAAACTACGCCGGGACAAAATTTATATTAAAAAGATAAACTTACCTGGTACTGTCACTGAAGAAAAATTATACATAAAGTACATTATTCCCGTTAGCTCAGTGGTTAAGGCGTCTGTTTGATAATCCAGAGGTCATGGGTTCAAAACCACGCCGGGAAAAAAATTATCGAAATAATTTGAAGATAGAAAACACTTGGCTTTTTTTTGTTTTACTTAATTGAGTGAAACAAAAAAAGCCAAGTGTTTTCTATCTTCAAATTATTTCGAGTGTTTTCTATCTTCAAATTATTTCGATGTTTATGAATTTGTTTTACCAAGAGTTGTGTATAATTATAGGTTTTTCCTGAGAACTTATATATTTCATTGTTATAAAAAAATTATATTAAAAAAATAAACTTACCTGGTACTGTCACAGAAGAAAATTTATAATTAAACTTACCCAAATGGGAGGACACGTTATCCTCCCATTTGGGATTTTTACCCCATAATAATATGTCTTGGACTTACTGCTGGAAGAATAGGACTTAATAGTCCTAATCGGGCAGTATAAATAAGGCGATATTATTACTATTATTATTATTACCTGGTACTGGCCGGGCGTCAGCAGACGATAGTAGTCGCCCTCGTTGACGGAAGTTATCTCGTGCTTGATCTCCTCCACCCGCCCCCCGGTGATGTTCTTGATATGGATGAGGGTGTTGGGGACTGGCGCCCCTGTGGTCGCATCCCGGATGATGCCCTTGATTCCGTCATGGGACTGAAAACGAGAATGGGGAGGGAAAAGATTTTTTTTTTTTTTAAGCTTTATTAGGTAGAACAAAAAATATACATATACAGTAGAACACAATGAAATATAAAGAAAAACAAAAAGATTAAACAAATATACAAGAAGGAAAAAAAAGAGAGAAATGTCCTACCTAAAGGGCGGGCTTATTGCCTGTGGCAATCTCTTCCACCCAACCCTTATGATTATGGTTGAATGTACATTCCACGATACAAGGATCAAGAAAATCAAAAGAAACAGAAAAAAAGAAAACATCATGTAAAATTCTTAATGTGTAATATTGTATGTCAAATTGTCATGAAACAAATAGCTAAAAGTAAATGTTTTGGACAAGGGGCCTGTCTGGCAATCCAGGTTCGATACTCGGTCGGCCAATTGGGACATGACGAGTTATTCTGCCAATTGGCATTTTGACCTCATAATCAGTAAAAAAAAAAAATGAGGAAACAAGTGAAAGTCACTTGGTGCCAGATCAGGTGAATATGGTCCAGGTATGTTCTGATATTCATGTACATCTAGTACGACGTCTCACTTTTCTGTTCATACTGATATACTGGTGGGTGGCCAAAAACTTCCCATCTGAATGAATTAAGGAGATCTTGAGTCTTTCGAGCTGAGTGGGGCGAGCGTTATCGTGGAACAGGAAAACTTGTTTCGT
>CM044960.1:6220735-6299454 GCA_024516035.1 Bactericera cockerelli | reverse complement strand
ATTATTCGTTTGCACTATGTATTTATTGGATTTAATAACTCTTTGTAAATTTGAATCATCTGTATTTTTAATAATTCTTAATTGATGCATAGTAAAAAAAAAAAAAAAATTGGCCAGTATCATAATCATCATCATAGGGTGCCGTCATCGTGAACGATGGACAGGGTCAGGGTTCTTTGAACGATTATTTTATTTCGAAACGTCTTGAAACATTTTCTGTCGAATTTTGAAAGGGATATTATTAATTATACCGTCGACTCTGGATATAAGAGAGCTAGATATTAGAGAAACCTCGATTTGAGAGAACAATTTCTAGGTACAATTTACTTCTCCATAAAGGAAAATATCTTAGAAGCCAAATTTATGCTTCTAAGGCTTCTAAGATGAAGCCAAATAAAAATAATGGCTGAGGATGGGTCCTCTGTAAACAAATATAAAACAAATGATTTATTTATTATTTACTATTATTATTATAATAACATCTTCACAAGAGAAACCTTGGTACAAGAGAAAAAAATGTCGGTCCCTTGAGTTCTCTTATATCCAGGTTATTATTATTATTATTATTATACAACACTTCATTAGATATAAATGGACATTATGTACATACAAATAATTATTTTAACAATGAAAAAAATAGAAGCAATATACATATACAATAAAAATGAAAAAGAAATGAAAATATATAAAAACATATGTCCTAACTAAAGGGCGAGGTTACTGCCTGTGGCAATCTCTTCCACCCAACCCTTCCACAGGTTCGACTGTGTATTATTATTACCTTCCTCTTTCGTCCCGCACCAGGTTCCACAGCTATCAAGCGGAGGCCAGGGGGTCGCCGCTCCCAGAACGTGAAACTGAAGAGGCGCTGCTCCATCAATGGTCACTTCTACAACCGGGAGACCTCCGTGTTCACTCCGCCTCACGGCAGTGTCATGTCCGTCTGGCTAACCTCCTTGGTATCCACTCAGGAGGTTATCAATCTGCTTCTGGACAAGTACAAGGTGGAAAGCCAGCCCAACAGCTTTGCCTTGTTTGTGGTGCGAGACAATGGCGGTAAGTTCCTTATTAATGGGCTCACTTTGCCTCAATGTCATTTCCGTCTGGCTAACCTCCTTGGTGTCCACCCAGGAGGTTATCAATCTTCTTCTGGACAAGTACAAGGTTTGTGGTACGAGACAATGGCGATATGTTCCTTATTAAGTTGCTCACTTTGCCTCAGTATTGTATCCGTTTGGCTAACCTCCCCCTACTGGTGGAATATGGCCCGAACACACCTTCTGGTATTACCTACTGGATGCTAGGACGTCTATTCAGTATTTAAGATCTTATTCAGTTCGTACTTTATATTCTTGACATCTTTTTCCCTATGTTTCCCCAACTTTTCCAGCGACGCGACGGTCGATGACACGTTGAATACACCAGTTCTCATTCAGTCACTGAAGTTAAGCAACGTCCAGCGAGACCAGGACTTGGATGGGTTACCATTCAAATTCGAACCCTTGTGATGTTGGCTATTCCTGGCCATACTCAGGCTGGTTGAAATTAATTTGAGTAGCTGGTTTGTGTGTATTTCCAGCGAATCCCCGTACTAGTGAAATATGGTCCTAAAATCCCTTCTGGTATTACCTACTGGATGCTAGGACGTCTGTTCAGTATTTAAGATCTTATTCAGTTCGTACTATATATTCGTGACTTCTTTTTCCCTGGTATATTTTTCCAACTTTGCCAGCGACGGTGGATGGTACGTTGAATACACCAGTTCTCATTCAGTCACTGAAGTTAAAAGACGGGTTACCATTCAAATTCGAACCCTCGTGATGTTGGCTATTCCTGGCTCTACTCAGACTGGTTGAGATTAATTTGAGTAGCTGGTTTATGAGTTTTCAGCGAATAGAGGCTAAAACCTCCGTCGTGATAGGACCATACCGTTGAAAGCAACGTTGAAAAAAAAACTAGTTTAAAAGCGTTGAAGCGACGTTATTTATTTATTTAGGTACACTTTATTAATAAGACATATTATATACAACACAAATAATTACAAATTAAAATACAATATAATCGAAGAAAAAAATAAAGAAAAAAAAAAAATATATACATAATATGTGTTCTAACTAAAGGGCGGGATTATTGCTTTTGGCAATCACTTCCACGTTATTATTATTATTATACAATTTTTTATTAGATACAAAAGGACATTATGTACATACAAATAATTTTAACAGTGAAAAAATGAGAAAAAAAACAATATATACAATAAAAATGAAAAAGAATAGAAAAAAAAAAAAAAACATAAGTCCTAACTAAAGGGCGGGGTTATTGCCTATGGCAATCTCTTCCACCCAACCCTATCGTATTCCAGAACAGCGCAGACTGCGGGACGAAGAGTACCCCCTTCTGGTGCGTGTGATGCTGGGTCCTCACGAAGACGTGGCCAGGCTCTACATTATGGACCGCCGGGTCACGGACGAGATCTCCAACGACGTGGCTCAGTTCCTGAACTTGTCCCTGGCGGAGTGTCGCGCCATCCTAGAGGAGTTCAACAAGGAAGAGGAGAGGGAGATCCGGCGAGTGAGAGCCAAGTAAGTTGCTTTTGTAAGAATAATAATACATAATTCCCTTTTACAAGTATTCACCAGAACAAGTATTAGAAAATGAAACATCTATTCTAAACTGGGATCAACCTATCCAAACAGACCGATCCATCACATGCAACAGACCAGACATCATTATTCTTGACAAAATATCAAAAACAGAAAAAATCATTGACATCGCAGTACCACTCAGTCACAACATTCAAAAAACTGAAAATTTCAAAATACCAAGAATTAAAAACTAAGATCTTAAAAATATGGAAATTGAAAGCTGACACAATCATCCCTATAGTCATGTCTACCGAAGGAGTAGTGACCAAGAACTTCTTGAATTATCTCAAAATGATCAATGTTCATCATTCAAGAAGTGTCCTCATTCAGAAATCCATCATATTACAAACTTGTCAACTAGTCAGAAGTTTCCTCAACACATAATTCATATGACCTACTTGAGTAGGTAGGTCATATGATGTCAAAATTAACGAATAGGACTGAATTGTCCCTTCTAATGTGTCAAATGTAAAAACAAAATAAATGTTCATAATAATATAATAATAATAATACCTGTTAAACAGGTGTATATATTAGGGGCACGCCTATATAGGGTGGACCAAAAAAACGTTTACACCCGTTAATGGTAGATTACTGACGACATTTCTAGGACGGATCTGCAATCCGTTTTTCCGGATTCGCCTTTATAACTGCACAAAGTGATTTTTTGCAACTTTCTGAAAAAGTTCAACTTTGGCTTATTCTTCAGGTCAGAACTTTTTTCCTGTTTAAGATGAGTTGATTCTAAACATTTCTGCAGAAAGCCAACAAAATTTCGATGTTTCTAGCTACACTACTTTGTTTTTTACGGTTTGGTTTGGCATCTTTTTTGACACCTGAATAGAAAAAAAATTCTCATGTAAATTTTTTACACTTTGAAACACTCAAGATTTGCCCGAGCAAATTTTGGCACAGACATGGGCAAGTTTGATAAAAGTTGGCGGCACACCCAAGGATGCTAAAAAATAATTTTACGATTTTTTATCACGTGATCTTCTGGGTAAACAAACCAGGTAAGTCTCAAAAAATGATGTTCAAAATCTTAAAAGTGTTGACCGTGTAGGGTCGTCTTGTACTCAAAGAGTAATTAGCTATTTATGTCTGATAATTATTTTCCTTGGAATTAATTAAAGGCCAGTCAAATGAATGATTGTTTGTTTCTCGATGATAGTTTTCAAGCATATTTTTCTGCATTCTATGAAATATTATCTTTAAACTTCTTGAGTTTTTTTAGTACAAGTTACATTATTATAATTCGGATGCTGAAATGGCAGATACGCATTTAGCATATGGAGTTGCCAACAGGAACATTTGGGATCACGTGAAAAACATAGCTTACGAAATCTGGTAGCAAGAATCCTGTTGGCATTCGATGACCTGACAGAAAAACCTGGAATCTTCCGCAACATTCGACGGAACATGATGAAGAGGTTCAACCTTTGCATCCAGGAAGGTGGACGCTACTTCCAACAGTTCCTCTTAGGGAATTGAGAAGGGAGAGAGAAAGAGAGGGAGAGAGAAAGAGAGAGAGAGAGAGAGAGAGAGAGAGAGAGAGAGAGAGTTCTGAGTTAGAACTAAGGTACTAAAGTCACCATTGGTTTCAAAAATTTGTGTGAGGAGAATCCATAGTGTGTAACTATGGCTAAATAAAAAATGTCTTTTTTTATTTAGCCATAGTTACAGTCTTTTTTTATTTTGTAGTCATGAATTTTTTGCTGGCTCTGGCGTTCGGACCGGGTGGACTAGCTTACCACTGAGCTAATCGTGCGTGTCTAATCGTTTCTCATTGAACATACTAACACAAAATGTTTTTTTTTAATACCTTTTTGTTTATATCAAAATAGTATAAAACATAATAAAGACTACAAAAGTTTATTAATTTTCCAAAATATTATCTTGTTTTTTTCAAGACTTCTATTAAGAGTTGGCAATCGGTAAATATTTGTTATTTAATTAGTATTGTTTATGATAGAAGAACCTACCTACATATTTACCTGGATTTATTTCATAAACTCTATTTTCGTTTGGAAAATTCGCTAGTTTTTTTTTCTCTCGTAGGGAAGCATAAGAAAAACCATCCTTACATTATCAAGGCAGTCTCTCAGGGGCTTACATGAATAATAATTATGTGTATTGTGATACCAATCTGATATAACTCAATTTACAGATGGTATTACCCCCAAAAAAAACCATAAATTGTTGGTGTTACAACAGGTCAGATACAGGTATGAATAAAATATTCCATCAGATTTTTTTGATAATTAAAAATAATATTGACCGTCGAGAATTGAACCTCGGTCATGCGACTAACACTCTTAGCACTAACACATCTAGCTAACACCACTGACAATTTGAGAAGCACGAAATTTATCATTTGAATTTTCCTAAACTGGCTGATGAAGGCATATGAGACCGCGGTATTCAAAAAAAGCAATGTAAACAATTTTTGTAAACAATACAAGACCCCCTTACACAGTCTACAGCTAGAAAACTCTTAGGATTTTTGAAGAGTTTTTGGCAAACATCTAATAACTTTTCCCAGAAGATCACGTGATAAAAAATCGTAAAATTATTTTTTAGCATCCTCGGGGCGGCCGGCAACTTTTATCAAACTTGCCCATGTCTGTGCCAAAATTTGTTCGGACAAATGTCGAGTGTTTTATTGAGTAAAAAAGTTTTTTTGGGTGTTTTTTTCTGTTCAGGTGTAAAAAAATATGACAAACCAAATCGTAAAAAACAAAGTAGTGTAGCTAGAAACATCGAAATTTTGTTGGCTTTCTGCAGAATTGGTCAGAATCAACTCATCTTAAACAGGAAAAAAGTACTGACCTGAAGAATAAGCCAAAGTCGGACTTTTTCGGAAAGATGCAAAAAATCACTTTGTGCAGTTACGAAGGCGAATCCGAAAAAACGGATTGCAGATCCGGCCTGGAAATGTCGTCAGTAATCTACCATTAACGGGTGTAAACGTTTTTTTGGTCCCCCCTATATAAATGTATAACAAGATTACAAATACAAAGTATAAGTACAAAATAAAAAGTATAAGTACAAATAAAAATATTTGAATGCGGATTTCGAAAAACGATCTTTCCTACAAATTTTGGAAAACACTTTCCTTCGAAAATTATGAAAGGTGTTTAGATTACTTATCTTCATTTTTTTTTTTTAATTTTTTCAAGATAGGGTTGAAAGCTTTGTATTTTTCATTTTAAAAAAAATGAAGCTTTGTATTCTATGCCCTTCTCAGATCATTATTTTAAAGTAAAACCGATTTTCAAAAATTGTAACATACAATCGTTATTCGAGAAACGCATTAATTTATTTATTAGTAAAATAAATAATAAAGTAGTCACTTTGGCCCAGCGCGGTAGCATGCTCGGCTTGCACTCCAGGTGACCTGGGTTCGAATCCCGGCGGGGTCAGAGTTTCTTCGGCTCTGTACTTTGGATGTCGGGGCCTACCCAAGCGTCCGTCGTGAGGACAATTGGGTTAGCTGTAGAGTGGACAACGACCTGTGGCCGTATTACGGGATTGATATTGGAATATGATGTTTTTTGGAGATGTGATGCATTAGCACTGGTTGAAAAATCAACCGGGATATGATAAGGTATCCTCGCATTTGACATTTTGGCTAAATAATAATAAGCCTAGGACTTACTGCTGGAATAATGGGACTTATTAGTCCTAGTTGGTCAGTATAAATAAGGCGAGCATAATTTTTCTTTTTTTGGAACATTGAAGTTTTTCAAACGAAAAGCAAATCTAGGTATGTATGTAGGTATAGTTGTTATAATATAGTTTCCACTCTATTTAGACTGTCGCATCTCGGCTCAATACAAGGAGTCCCATTACGCTAAGGTATGTACTTACCTACCGAGATTGAATGTATCATTAATTTTACTTCCGAAAAATTTCTAATATTAGAAATCGGAAGTACTCTGTTCGTTCTCACGGATTTTGATTAAATTTCGCACACATATAGGAGACGTTCTGTAGATGGTCCCATTTTAAATTAATCAAATTCGCACTAGCAGTTCTGGCTTTTCAAAGTTAGCGTTAGCGGTTCTGACCACTAACTTTTTACTTAAACGCTTTTATCTCGTGAACGGTACGCCCGATTTTGTTGAAATTTTGTATGTATATGCAAATATGCATTATGCATATTATTGTTTTACATAGGCTACTTATAATTATTTTTCAATTAATTATAATTTAACTCTGATATTTAAGAAATCCAAAATTTTTGACAAAAAAGTCAACAACAAAAAAGGTCCACAACTTAGCGATACAGAATTTTTTGTAGAATCTAGAATGAAGGAAAAATAGTATTGTACCATATAAAACAAATTTGAAGAAAATCGGTTAAGCAGTTTTGGATATACAAGTAATTTAGTAGAAAATCTCAAAATTGCCACGTGTATACAATGTGAAACAATCACGAGGAAGTATTCTGTCCATAATTGGCAGTGTTTTTGGATCTAACCTCATTCTGCTTAATATTCTTACCGGTATTTAATTAGTTGTATATGTAATAGGCTGAAACAGCTATCTGAGCATGTCTGGAATTCAGATTGCTTAATGAGGACCTTCAAAAGTTTTCTGAGTGGGCAAAAAGTCTGTTTTTGAAGCCCAATTAATCAAAAACACAGGCTCCAATTGTTGGAACTGCAAACTCCTTATCAACTATCGATCCGCTCCACTTGCCTCCTGTCATCTTGGATGGTCAGCCCATACCTTACGCCCAGTGTGCTAAAAATCTAGGTATGAAACTAGATGAAACCTTTTGTTAAGGACATACGCAAAAAGGTATTTTACTCTCTCCATACTCTGAGTAAATTTAGAAAAGTATTTCCAATATTGCTCAAGAAAAGGTTGGTTGAGGCCCTCATTTTCCCAATCTTTGATTACTGCGATATTGTGTACTGTGGAGGGTTAACAGTCGAATTGGAACGCTCATTACAAGTAGCTCAAAATGCTTGTGTGCGTTATGTGTTGAACCTCGCCAGATTTGATCATTTATCTTCATCATACATTGATCTTAACTGGATGAGACTCAAGACACGGAGAGAGCTGCACTTGTTGCTTTTTCTTTTCAAAGTAATGAGTGTTCAATGTTCACAATATATTGTTGAGTTAATAGAATTTCTGTCCAATTCAAATCAGTACAGCACAAGATCTACTCACACTAAAGCACTTAAAATACCTTTACATCGAACTACAGCAGGTGAGCGGTCATTTCAAGTTACTGCAGCTCGACTATGGAATGCACTCCCTGCTGCATTAAGAAACTCTACTGGATTTGGTAGCTTCAAAACAAAAGCAGTAGAGTACTTGAAATCAAGGTCAAGTTCCTGATATGGAACCTGACAATACCGGTGGTTGGGTGGAAGAGCTCCCTTGGGAGAATCCTGCTACGTTAAACAAAGCCATTAAAAAAAAAAAAACAACTGTTATAAAACTTGCCTTGAAAGAATAGTACAGTTTTTTTTTAAGATTATGTATTTTTTTATAAATAATAATAATATTGGTTTACATCGAAGGATATCAAATTTGAGTTTGCCAATGGTTTTAATGGTAAGGATTGGGTTTTTTTGTCTGGTTAAGATTTTATGATTTGCTTCTTTTAATAATCTAACATAATATAAGAAAGTCATAGCTTACCAATTAATTTTGAGTGTTGCTTTTTGAGTAGATACGTTTCAATTTGGAGTCACTTTGAATTTTTCTGGATACTTTTTACGTTGCAATTTGGAGTCACTTTGAATTTTTCTGGATACTTTTTGATTTGGAGTCTCTTAGAATTTTTCTGGATACTTTTTGATTTGGAGTCTCTTAGAATTTTTCTGGATACATTTTGATTTGGAGTCACTATAAATTTTGCTGCATACGATTTTAATTTGGAGTCACTTTGAATTTTTCTGGATAATTTTTGATTTGGAGTCATTGTGAATTTTGCTGCATACGATTTTAATTTGGAGTCACTATGAATTTTGCTGCATACGATTTTAATTTGGAGTCACTTGGAATTTTTCTGGATACTTTTTGATTTGGAGGTACTGTAAATTTTGCTGCATACGATTTTAATTTGGAGTCACTTTGAATTTTTCTGGATACTTTTTGATTTGGAGTCACTATAAATTTTGCTGCATACGATTTTAATTTGGAGTCACTTTGAATTTTTCTGGATACTTTTAGTTTTGGGGTCACTGTGAATTTTGCTGCATACGATTTTAATTTGGAGTCACATTGAATTTTGCTGGGTACTTTTTGATTTGGAGAGACTTTGAATTTTGCTGGATACTTTTTGATTTGGAGAGACTTTGAATTTTGCTGGATACTTTTTGATTTGGAGTCACATTGAATTTTGCTGGATACGTTTTGATTTGGAGAGACTTTAAATTTTGCTGGATACGTTTTGATTTGTGAGAGACTTTGAATTTTGCTGGATACATTTTGATTTGGAGAGACTTTGAATTTTGCTGGATACGTTTTGATTTGGAGAGACTTTGAATTTTGCAGGATACTTTTTGATTTGGAGTGACTTTGAATTTTGCAGAATACTTTTTGATTTTTTGTGACTTTGAATTTTGCTGGAAACTTTTTGATGTGGAGCGACTTTGAATTTTGCTGGATACATTTTGATTTGGAGAGACTTTGAATTTTGCTGGAAACTTTTTGATTTGGAGAGACTTTGAATTTTGCAGGATACGTTTTGATTTGGAGTGACTTTGAATTTTGCTGGATACGTTTTGATTTGGAGTGACTTTGAATTTTGCTGGATACGTTTTGATTTGTGAGAGACTTTGAATTTTGCAGAATACTTTTTGATTTTTTGTGACTTTGAATTTTGCTGGAAACTTTTTGATGTGGAGCGACTTTGAATTTTGCTGGATACATTTTGATTTGGAGAGACTTTGAATTTTGCTGGAAACTTTTTGATTTGGAGAGACTTTGAATTTTGCAGGATACGTTTTGATTTGGAGAGACTTTAAATTTTGCTGGATACGTTTTGATTTGTGAGAGACTTTGAATTTTGCTGGATACATTTTGATTTGGAGAGACTTTGAATTTTGCTGGATACGTTTTGATTTGGAGAGACTTTGAATTTTGCAGGATACTTTTTGATTTGGAGAGTGACTTTGAATTTTGCAGAATACTTTTTGATTTTTTGTGACTTTGAATTTTGCTGGAAACTTTTTGATGTGGAGCGACTTTGAATTTTGCTGGATACATTTTGATTTGGAGAGACTTTGAATTTTGCTGGAAACTTTTTGATTTGGAGAGACTTTGAATTTTGCAGGATACGTTTTGATTTGGAGTGACTTTGAATTTTGCTGGATACGTTTTGATTTGGAGTGACTTTGAATTTTGCTGGATACGTTTTGATTTGTGAGAGACTTTGAATTTTGCTGGATACATTTTGATTTGGAGAGACTTTGAATTTTGCTGGATACGTTTTGATTTGGAGAGGAGAGACTTTGAATTTTGCAGGATACTTTTTGATTTGGAGTGACTTTGAATTTTGCAGAATACTTTTTGATTTTTTGTGACTTTGAATTTTGCTGGAAACTTTTTGATGTGGAGCGACTTTGAATTTTGCTGGATACATTTTGATTTGGAGAGACTTTGAATTTTGCTGGAAACTTTTTGATTTGGAGAGACTTTGAATTTTGCAGGATACGTTTTGATTTGGAGTGACTTTGAATTTTGCTGGATACGTTTTGATTTGGAGTGACTTTGAATTTTGCTGGATACTTTTTGATGTGGAGTGACTTTGAATTTTGCTGGATACATTTTGATTTGGAGAGACTTTGAATTTTGCTGGAAACTTTTTGATTTGGAGAGACTTTGAATTTTGCTGGATACGTTTTGATTTGGAGTGACTTTGAATTTTGCTGGATACATTTTGATTTGAAGAGACTTTGAATTTTGCTGGAAACTTTTTGATTTGGAGAGACTTTGAATTTTGCAGGATACGTTTTGATTTGGAGTGACTTCGAATTTTGCTGGATACGTTTTGATTTGGATTGACTTTGAATTTTGCTGGATACTTTTTGATGTTAAGTGACTTTCAATTTTGCTGGATACGTTTTGATTTGGAGAGACTTTGAATTTTGCTGGTTACGTTTTGATTTGAATAATACCTGCAAAATAATAACATCATACACTTGAAAATCATAATAATTGTTGTACAAATTTTGATGGACAAACGGAGACAATCTTTTAATCTATATATATTTTTTAGAAGCAAATCATAAAAAAATCAACTACCTATATACAAGTGCTTATCTGCTCATACTAAGAAAAGAATCCATACTAGGGAAAGGATGTAAACCATCAAACCATTGGCGAAGTAATTTGGTTAAGTAAGATAGAATTTCGAAAAAAAGGAACAATAATAAAGGCAGGTTTATTTAGTAACAAATTTGTTTATTTATTTTCACATAAATCATGCATAGGCGTATCCATGTTTGATGTCAATGTAAAAAATAAGTACGAAAATGGAGACTTAACTGAAAAAAAAGTTTAAAAGATAAGATAAAATGAAACAAGTAGTACATTGATTTATAAATAAATAAAATAAGCTAAAGTACTATTTGTTTATGTTAAACCACAAGGCCTCTTCACATTTTTGTGGTTACTGCAGCATTATCATGAGGTTCTTTTATTTCGTTAATTCATCAATATTATTTTCTTTATGTTCTGGTAATGTCCGTTACTCACACAAGTACATAACTGCTCATGCTCATTATTCCTCACAAGTTAAGAATGGACCCCCTTTTTCATTTGTATTTTAAAAAATTACAGTTGTCTGTAAGGTAAAACTTCTGGTGTAAAACTTCTGACCCAGCACCTAAATGGGAAGTGGATGGACACTTTTTCATCGGTAAAAATTTAGCATTTTTAGTTTGAGTAAAATTGTGATATCACGATAATAATTAACACAAATATGATAACTTTTATTTCTACGAATATACTTATGAAGTCGCAATGGAAACAAAATTCTCTCAAGTAGTAGACCGATCAAATCATGTTGGAAACTTTCAAACTTAATGGCGTTATTATAACAATTCGTTTGGTCGTGGGACCTGACAGTTATTTTCAATTTGTGAAAGGATTATAGATTATATGGACGCCCCGATACAATGTCTAGACTCCTGCCATTTCCAATGATTCTATTTTGGTCTTAACGCCCATAAATTACAAGTTATACTGTTAAAAAAATTGGCACTCCAATCGATGGGAATCGTATAACTGTATAAGGTACCCGCTTAGTGGTTACGTACCACTAGAGGACTGAAGAGTGTATTTATTATTATTATCTTTTGAGCGGGTATTTTGCCCGAATTGGACCGAAAAAAAACCTCATACCTATATTTGCTGGAAATCAGAATTTCTGAAAAAATCCTCCCGAACCAAGGATCAAACTCAACGGCAAGAGTCATAACCACTTTACCACAGAGTTTGGTGGAGCTGCATACATACGTTGGTTGCTATGGCAACTAAATGAATAAAACAATAATAGTAAGATATAAAAAATATTTCACAATTTTTTTGTGGGTAGTATCAACTTTACGAGAACTAATGCTAATGCAACATATCTCCATCTAACCATCATAGTCCAATATCAATCTCGTAATGCCATCACTTGTCATTGTCAAGTCCTCGCTGGGTTTCGAACCTGCGATAATTTCAACTTAAAATCCCGCTTAAGCAGGGTCGACGTTTTTTAACCTTATGGTTGAGGTTGGTTGGTTTTAGCACATTTTTACGGCTGGTGCCCTTCCTAACGTCAACGATTCTACTTGATTTAATGTCCTGAATTAAGACGGGGGTTCTAAACTCCATTCGCTGGGAATCGTACCAGCTACCCACATTAACCTCACCCAGCCTGGGTAGGGCCGGAAATGCCAGCCTCATATGTACCGAGGGAAAAGAATTTTCTGTGTGAAAAATCTGCTCCGACCGGGGATCGACCTCAGGATCTCTGGACTACGGGCAGTAGTCACAACCGTTGCGCCTCGGGGGCTGGCAATTACAATTTAAAGAATAGATCGAATAAATACTTTTATCTCATGGCTTGGCTGGGATTCGAACCCAGACCCTACGGTTTACCGGTCGATAGAATCCGCTGATTTCATCGCTGACTTCTGATCAAAAGACTGCAGGTTCGACGCCAGCTTTCTCCATTGCGTCACTGCATCCTTGTCTGGCTGTAGTGGCTTTGGGCGTTCGTTCTCTACTTGAATTTTAAACTTGAAATTTTGAAGAAAACTGTATTGATCAATTTTGCCTGTGCTATTTTATTTTATGTTAATAAATTTAATACAATAAATAATGTGGCCATGATCAAATTAAGTTCATTTCAATAAAAAAAATTGTTCAGGCTAAATTCATAAGTTGAAAGATTTTTGTTGTTTAGGGTTTAGAGTCGCTTTCAACTATAACGTGGCCATATCACGAAGGGAATTTACCCACCGTTCGCTGAACAAACAAAAAAAAATAATCTCACCCAGCCTTAGAAGCCAAATAAAAATGGCTTAGGATGGGTCCTCTGTGTACAAAAATTAATCAAATGATTTATTTGTTATTATTATTATTGAAATTTGCTTTGTTTTTTTTTTTTTTTTTTTTAATTTCAGGTACACAGAGATGGCGAGACAAATGCGGCAACGCCTGGAGCTCAGAGGTTAACACTGAGAACCGATAGCAGACAGCAGCAGTCGAAACCTTGGAGGTGTTTTCACAATCGGGTTGTGGACGCGTAGGATCACCAAAGATCGGGCAAATGCAGTGAGGTTAAGATTCTGTACCTCGTGCTGGTGGTTCTGGCTGTTTGCGACCCAATCCAGGCTGGGTGAGGTTAATCTGAGTAGCTGGTTTGCGAGTTACCAGCCAATGGATAGTAAACCTTCGTCTTGAATGAGGGCAGAAATATGAAACAGGATTAAATTTAATCTTAGTGGACACACTGGACACTGTCCCTTAACCTACCCTCTTATAATAATAATAAATACCCGGTGTACGGGAGTATATTTACGGGAATAGCCCTACAATGTCAACAATAAAAATGTCAATAAATACAAAGATTAAAATAAATTTTAGTGGGAATTGCAACCAATCACAGCACACTATAGCCTGATAGTGTCCACTTAGATTAAATCTAATCCTGTTTCATAATTCGGCCTGACTCCTCGATGTTAGATTCGCGCCGATCAGAAAACACTCAAATGACGCTCAATTTGATTCACAACAGGGTGTAATCATTTTCATGTTCACATAAATCGCCTCTCTAAAAACTCACTGATCTTCTTTTGATACCAACTAACCTTAGGCATATCCTGTATCTTCCACTCATTGGTTTGTTTTTATTATACCTAGTTCTGTAGGTAGCACAATCGTACAACATTTTCCATTTATTTATACAAGTATTTTTTATGGTAAAATTTGGAAATCGTAGATCGTTTATTTATACAACGGTCATATTTTAAATAGGTTAACGTTTTAGTAATGGATAAGATTGTAGTATAAGTTAGAAAATAACTGTTGAAATTTCAGAAACCACAAGGTGTCCTTAGTATTCCTACCTATCCCTGAAACGTAGTAAATGCTGTTTCACATTTGGTCCTAAATTGTGCAATCCCGAATCTTCTATGAAACCTGTAGCTTAAAAAATATAAATATACTACGTATATAAAAAAATATACTAAAAATGTATTTATATAAATAAAAAAAATCTTGAATCATCAAGGTTCATGTTGAACTCCCATGTTGTTGCATATACTTGTGTTGCATTCTGTGAGAATACTACTGCCATGTAGCAAGCTATTTTAGAGATAAGCTTGATCAAGGGCAGTGCTAATGGCAACTGCATTTTCTTCCAACCTTGGGGGTTCGTTTCTCGAGTATTGATTGATCTGTGACCTTTTGGGCAATTGATGATGTTGAATAAATATGGTGTTGTGATAGAAAAATTACAAAAGGACATTTCACCAAAGCATATCACGATAACATTATGTGTAGGTACATAAAAAAAAAATCAATTACATATAATTTAATTCATAATAAAAGTCATATTGACTTATAGTATACTAATCTTTCTAATTGAGAGTTTCCTAACATTAAGTACGAGTACCTATATGTATAACGATAACATCAGATATTAAACTTTACAATATTAAGTTGATTTGTAGTTAAAAATTTGTAGTCCCTATTTTTTTGCAAAAATGTTGTCTGGGGTTAGTTAACTCTCATGTTGATTAGATTGGAGGGGAAGAGAATCTCAGATTATTTGTCCGTTTCTTAGTTCACTATATGTTTGCATTTTCCCATCTCCAAGCATTGGTAGTCGGTGTGGTTAAAGCGCTAGACTTTTTTGTTGTTAATTGACGGGCATGGCAAAATATACATGTGTAGGTACAATGATTTAAATTAATTATTACATAAAAAAATATTAAATTAAAAACTTATAACTATCAAAAGAAAGCTTAACTATCAAAACTCAATGCTGTGACTATCTAATATGAAAAAAGCTCTAAATATCTTATATGAAAAAAAGCTCGAACTATCTTATATGAAAAAAGCAACTCAACTCAATGATAACTATCATTCTAGACTGAAAAAAGACATGTAATGTAAACAAGCTAGCTTGGATCCATTTATCAAATCCCAACCAATGCTTGGATTTTTTCCTCATTTATATGAGGTCTAATGATAAGACTCTGATGGTTCGATGGTAGAAAATGCTTTAAGCATTAACCTCGAGGCGAGCTCGCCTGGTGGTTACCATCCACTAGTTAGTATTATTATTATTATAATCTAGACGTACGGCAGTATTACATGGCAAAAGTAGCATGGGCGTAGCCAGGGGGGGGCAGGGGGGGGCAGCTGCCCCCCCTAGAGAAACCTCAATAGTATGCAACATGGAAGGGGCAACTTAAATTTACATATGATATTTTTTGAAAAATATTTTTCGAGAAAAAAAAAAAACATTGAAAAACCTTAAAATCAAAAATCAAAGGATTTTTAAAAGGGTAAAAATATCAAGTAGACCCTAAAACAGCTAATAATTTGTAAACGTGGCAACATTGTCGTAGAAATGTGTATACAGGGTGTCCCACCAAAGTTGGACACCTCAAATTACTCGGCCCCTGAAAGAGTTTTTGAAAAATAAAAAATCCTAGGGTACATGTCCTAATTATGCGGTTTTAGCCATGAATTTTTTTTATACAGGGTGGTTCAAAAGTCAGAAATTGAGGTGTCAACTTTCGATTTTTAAATGGATCGACCTGAAATTTATTTGATATTTTTAATTCTAAATGGTTCCTGAGTACTTTATTAAACAAAAATTTTACATACAGGGTGATTTTTTTTGACCAATTTTTTTTTCTAAATCTCGAATAACTCAAGTTCGTTTAATTTTTTCGATAACAAGAATAGAGAGTGTTTCTGTAATGACTACACGCACTTTTTATTGGCATCAAATTTTTTTTATACAGGGTGGTTCACAAGTGAAATAATGACTTGATTTTTTTTAAAACCGAGTTTTTTTAATTTTTTATTTAAAATTAATAATTCTCGCCTAATTTTATACATTTTTTGTTAGTTAATTTGAAAAACAAAACTAAAGTGTTGTACAGGGTGAGACATAATTTTTTTGTAGCACCCTGTACATTGGCAGTCAAAGAGACGTAAAATTAAATAGAAAAACTAAATGTGCAAGAAAAACTTCGATTTTTAATGAAATTAAAAAGTTATTTAACTAATATTGTCGCATGGACCACCCTGTAGATATTCTCTTAAACTATCATGTGGGTACTCGAAGTTGTATAAATTTAAACGAAGACTTCGAATCGTGCTGAAAAACAAGTAAAAACATGAATTTTGAAGCCATTTTCAATTTGATGTCGACACTGAATGATTTTAAAACTTGAAATAAAAAAGTAGGTAGGTGTAGACACAAAATTGAAAATGGCTTTTTGAATTAATTTTTTTCTTTCAGATTTGGACTCCTCGTTGAATTTTAGACAATTTCGACTACCCATATGATGGTTTAAGAAAATATCTTTTCTAAATAATTTCATTAAAAATCGTTTTTTTTTTTTTTTTTTTCTTGCACATTTAGTTTTTCTATTTAATTTTACGTCTCTTTGACTGCCAATATACAGGGTGTTACAAAAAAATTATGTCTCACCCTGTACAACACTTTAGTTTTGTTTTTCAAATTAACTAACAAAAAATGTATAAAATTAGGCGACAATTATTATTTTTAAATAAAAAATTAGAAAAACTTGGTTTTAAAAAAAATCAAGTCATTATTTCACTTGTCAACCACCCTGTATAAAAAAATTTGATGCCAATAAAAAGTGCGTGTAGTCATTACAGAAACACTTTATTTTTGTTATCGAAAAAAATTAAATGAACTTGAGTTATCCGAGATTTAGAAAAAAAATTGGTCGAAAAAAAACCACCCTGTATGTAAATTTTTTGTTTAAAAAACTACTCAAGAACTATTTAGAAGTAAAAATATCAAATAAATTTTAGGTCGATCCATTTAAAAATCGAAAGTTGACACCTCAATTTCTGACTTTTGAACCACCCTGTATAAAAAAAATTCATGGCTAAAACCGCATAATTAGGACATGTACCCTAGGATTTTTTATTTTTCAAAAACTCTTTCAAGGGCCGAGTAATTTGAGGTGTCCAACTTTGGTGGGACACCCTGTATAGACTGGAAAAGTGATGACGTAGGTGCCGTCAATTGAGCTGCTCAAAAAAAGTAAACAAAGAATTAGCCCATAAGAAATACATGGAGCAAAATTTCATTGATTTTTCTAATTTTTATTAAAATAAAATAAGGAAAAAGAACTAAAAGATCATTTTTCTAATTTTAATTAAATTTTTTCTGATCAATTTAAATTTTATGTATAGGTCTACAAGTGATGCAAAGCCCAAATCAAAATCTTCATATGGAGATTTGCATTGGAAAACTTTTTTGTTTACAAAATTTTAGGCTCATTCCGCTCATTACGTCAAAGTCCACTCAGAGGTGACGTTTCACTTTTTCAGTCTATTGGTGGGAAAATTTAAAAATAAATGATATTTGACTAAAAACATTGATAGAAAGTTCCATTTTCCGTTTTCTCATTGCGTTTTCTCAACAACAAAACAAATCGCTTCCACTGCCTTTTTCCGCACCCAAAGGACCCCACACCCCCCCCCCCCAACTTCGACACGGATATCTTAGTTGCCCCCCCCTAGAGCGGATGCTGGCTACGCCCATGAAAAGTAGGCACAGGCTTACCTATCCATATTGTAATATCATAGGAAACATTTCACACGGATCCACCGTAATTTTATTCTATTATTATGAATATGATATTTATGAAAGCATCAAACCTATTGAATGTCCAAAAAATCAACGGTTTGGGACGTTAAAAAACCATTTGTTCTGTATTTTTTAAATTGAAAAGCCTCGGTTTTGAATATTCAAGTGGTTTGTTAATATGTTTGCATTGCCTTACTCGAAAATCCATTTTTTTGTCTCCTTTATTTATAATTTAATTTTCTATTTTATTTTTCGAAATACTCTTTGTTTTGCGTTTTTTTTTTTCATTATTTACGTAGTCATTATTTAAACGTTTTCAATTAACTGTGTTGTGACCGTCTGTTTTGTGACATTGCATTTTATTTTAACTCTGTGTAATATGTAATGTGGTTACGAATTTGTATTGCTTAGAATTACATCAAATAATTATTTTTCCATAGTGATTCTTCAATCAACCATAATATAGTTTTGTAAGACAGTAATTTATATTATTATACACCAAAATATACGCACACCATGCGTCTTTTTTGTTTCCAATAGCTAGGTGCTTTTAGATTGTCACGGTCGGCACGAATAATGTACATACATTCGATTTTCTCTCCGAAATGTGCATTAATACATTATAGGTGGTACCTACAATCAAGATAAATCTTCTTATTATTTTTTTTACTTGATATTGAATAATTTTTTTTGGGTTTAACGTAGCTTTCAACTGTATGGTCATATCACGACGGGGGTGTTACCCTCCATTCGCAGGAACTTCACAAACCTGCTATCCACATAACCTCACCCAGTCGGGGTTGGGTCGGAATGCCAGCATCACGAAGTATTCACCTCGCTGGACGTTGCTTAATCTTGAATCATTATACATAAGTTTAGTATAACTTTTTTTCAAGTTTAATAATTTTATTTATTTTGTATTAATTATTTATACAAAGGTACTTTTAAGCCTTGACCGACCTCAGTAGCTTGATCAATATGGCGGCGGACTTGTAACCTGGAGGCCGGTGGTTCGATCGAGTACCTACTGGGGTTCAGCAAAGATTTAGTAAAGCGAGTTTCAGTAGTTGTGACATCACGAAAGTGATCAACACAAAATAATGTGATAACTACTTATAAGCTTTGAAAGACTTCTAAGAGAAATTGGGTTTCAAAAATTGGCACACAGAAACCAAATCAACCAATAATTGTCGCCTTTGTACGTACATGATGCACAACTGTATATATCCATGTATTATGTTAGAAAGGCTATCCACCAGTACCTACCTATGCATATGTTAAGAAGGAAGAGGTTTGTTGTGTACCGTGTACCTACAAAATGGACTTAATAAATTACCCATTAGTTAATTAAACATTCATAAGACTAGCCATGCTTTTTTATTGTCACACACACGTTTTTCCATGGCTGCTATTCGAAATATTTTCAGTAAAAATGAATCAAACTTGCAGCATGAATAATTCAGTGGCAGACATTTAAATTTATCCCAGAACACCTAAAAGTTGTAGTAGGTACACTTTTCCTTTTTCTAATGTGAATAAACGTGGTGCAAAATATACATAGTATAAATACGTCATGGTCATGTTTACCACACTCGATTTTCCAAGTACGTAGGTCGTCGTAGGTAGGTACCCTAAGAGACGTTTTTGTAATACCGCGCCGCTGGATTTTGCGTAGGTACCTATTGTTTTAAATGTGGGATCTAATATGCTTTTATGATCATGATTGAAGATCTCGTTCTGTCTATGAATCCCCATAGATTTAAAAACAATAAATAGATGAATAACTAACTATGATCTTTGGGCATCTTAAGTGAAGGACTTCCTCAATAGAAAATGGCGGAAACCATTATGTTATTAGCAAGGTGTCCGCCATTTTCTATTGAGAAAGTGTGTGCTATTTCTTATACAGAAGGGGTGCTACAGTTCTCGACCAGAGTTCGTTATTTACTTTCTAAATCTATGTTGATTCCGCCCCTAAAGAAAGGTTGCTGAATGTTTGTAGGTATATCTATGGCTGAATGAAGCACTTGAGTTCTATTCATCACGATTATTACTGGCAACAGGCAAAGAGCGGCAAATTACGAGCCGTCGTGAGTCGACTTATCACGCACATGTTTTATTTGCATGCCCGGCAAAATATGAAAAGATCAACTTGTGAATGTGAGGATTGTGAAGGTAAAAAATGATGGCATTCTGGCCCAACTCAGGCTGGGTGAGGTTAATGTTAGGAGCAGGTTAGTGAGTTTCCTGCGAATGGAGGGTAACTCCCCGTCGTATATGATCATGCAGTTAAAACGACGTTAAACCCTAATAAAACAAACAGATACCTCTTTTTATTGAGTAAAAAGATTATTAAAAAAAAAAAACAATCTTATTCAAGAGATATTCTTTCATCATTAGTGAAGGAAAACCAAAAAAGTTTACAAGATTGAATATACTTTAATTAACTTTCCAGATTGATAACTGTATGCCCAGCTGTAGATGAAAACCTTAGTTCATCATGAATGCAAATCTCAAGTAAGTGGCTGCTGCATTTTCCATCACTGTCCTTGTTATTTTTACACTCAAGTGTTCAGTATTATATTTACCATTAGATGGGTCAAGACACTTTTCACCAATAAGAGTGCTTCAAAGCAATCATGTGACCTTTGACAGGGTGCATCTTGAACTTCCCATTATTCTTGATAAGCTAGATACCTACTTAAAACACAAATTTGATTATCAAGTATTTGTAGTCTATGCTCAAAGGGTGAAATTAATAAACAAAATCTGAGTGCAACATTTTCTCTTAGTTTTGAATGGGAAGTGTCACAAAGCATTGTTTCTTCAGTGGGATTTGATCTAATCGTTATATTCAAAATCCATTTACATACCAAGAAAGGATTTCTTGAAATTCCAAGTAGGATGCCAGCCATAGGACAAAAACCTCAATGACAATGTGCTGGGTTTTGCTAGTTTTATTCTCTCATTGGGATCCCAGCTCAACTTTGAGTCAGTTCTTAATATCCCATTCAAAACAGAATTTAAAATTAAGTCTTGGATGTCTTAATTTTGCTCTTAGTTGATAAGATTCAATGTATTACCTTGTTCTATCAATTTATTTCTTTACTTTCAGATTAATTCACCCCATCCGTTATTACAAGGAATATCTAAAGCAGAAAGTCCGTCCAGATGGGCGAGGTCTATCTAGTTTTCGACCTGTGTCCCTCAACATAAACTCTATAACCACTGCTGATGGCTCAGCTGTTATCAAAATTGGAAAAACAACTGTCATCTGTGCTATCAAGGCAGAACTCACAACGCCCAAACCAGAAACACCCAAACATGGTTTGGTTTGTGTATCCGTTGATTTGCCTCCATTATGTTCACCTAAATATCGACCTGGACCTCCCAGTGATGATGCCCAGGTAGCAACCAGTTTCATGAATCAGCTACTCGAGGAAAGTAACCTGTTAAATTTTGAATCCTTGTGTATTCAAGTTGACAAATTGGTTTGGGTCTTGTACTGTGATATTATTTGTCTCAACCATGATGGAGCTTTGCTAGATGCTTGTATTCCTGTTTTGCTGGCAGCATTGAAAACATTGAAACTCCCTGATGTAACTTATGATACAGACACAGAAGAAATAACTGTGGATACTGCAAACAGACATGAAATCCCCATCAACTGTAATTTTACTGCCATCACACATGCAGTGTTTCAAGAGTAAGTGTAATGAGCAGAAGCTTAATTTTAAAATTTACTTGCCATTCAAAAGTATTTATCACTTGAGAAAAATTTATGAATGTAACCTGTTCTAGTTTTACTACATTGTGTATTTATTAATCCTCAGGTATATTGAGAACTATGAATCATTACTGCATTGTGTAAGGAAATTGGTATTTGTAATACATTTGTCTGCCCAATAATATTATTGAATTTCGTGTTATACTTTTTCCTGCAGATCCTAAGCATAGAAAGTTCATTTACCATTTGTTCCTTCACATCCTGTAACAAAATTTCTTTTTTTCTCCAAGTCAATGACACTTTTAACTGTTTTGCAGAACTCTGGTTGTAGATCCAAGCAGTGATGAAGAAAACATTTGTGAAGGAACAGTGACCATTGTGTGTGAAGAGGATAAAATCTACTCTGTTCATAAACCAGGTAAATTTTATTAAAAAAGTAGGTATTTTATACACAGGCAATATTTTGTCTTACTTGGTAAGCTTTTCCACTGAACCAAATGACTGCTCCTTATCCCATTGACAATGTTCTGATGGAGAGAGAAGAAAGGAAAGAAGACAATATAAAGAGAGAGAATAATCAAGTATAAAATAGGTACTTTTCAATTTGAACAAGATTGATCTCTTATATCAAAATCTTCTGAATTTTGAAATTGGTAAGATATTAATCTACTCATATAAATATTATTCTAGTGACAATATACTTACGTACTCCTAAGTCTTCACAGACCGCGAGGGTCCTTGACTTCCCACACCAGCCTTCTCCATTCTTGTCTATCTTCTGCTAATGTTTTATAGTCTGTTTGAACATTGATCTCTTGTAGTATTTCTTTTACACCACCCTCCCATGTGTTTCTTGGGCATCCTCTAGGTCTGATCTTGTCATAATGAAGATTTAATACTTTCTTAATATTTGAATCTAGTGACAATATGGAATATTAAATCAACCTGAATATTGCAGTTTCACTAACTTTTTGAATTAATAATTAATTCATTTAAATTTTCAGGAGGCATACCTATTTCTGATGCACAAATCCAACAATGTCTCAAAAATGGCCAGGAGAGATCAAAATCTTTGAAGGATCTAATAATCACTGTTTGTTCAAGTTCTTAAAAAAACAAATATAAAACAAACAGCATTTTTTTCAATAGATCATCATTATTTACAGAGCTGTCACCTGATTTCTGTAACCACCTTTATATTTATTAATTTAATGCAAGGAATCTTAGAACTCCAGAAGTGGAATTTCCTGTCCTGGTAGTAATTCTTCAGGATTCAATATACAATCATAGAGGTTCATGACATCTTCTATTTCTGCTCAAGTGGATAATTACCTTTTTATTGTTTTTATCACTGAGTTGTTCCATGAAAGCAAACATTACATGAAAAATAAAACTTTTTTGATAAGATAGTTGGAAAAATATTTTTATTTAATTATAATTCTGTACAGTATGTATTTACAATAAATAAATCCAACTATAAAAAATAGTGTTATTTTGTTCAACCTTCTATAAAGCATTAAAAGTACAAAGTCTGGTATATTTTTCTTTTGTCTATGTGAAGGAAAAAAGGATATTCTAATGCATTTTGTCCACCAAAACTAGAAACAGTTCAAAATTTGATATATTATCAGAAGTAACAATCAGTGGCATGTATTAGTCACTATAAAGTTGAAATTTCAGATTTTATAACAATACCCTAATACTACCAATCCAAAAATATATGATAAATTTTGAAAACCTCTTGGAATGTTTATGAAAAGCTATTTTCTATATCAAAAATTAAGATTGTATTTTTTATTGCTAAAAATGATTATTGAGTATTTTTTTTAACAGAGTTAAAATCATGAGGAAAACTACTAATCATCAACAATTATAAAACAAGATATTATTACAAACTGCTTTCCAGACTTTTTAATTTCAGTTGCAAATTGGCAATGCTTACAGTTAATTCTATACATTTTTCAAAATCTGTCTGTGCAGTTCTCAAACTTTGTGGCACTAAAACACCAAACCATTTTAGAGGATTATTTTTTACATCTTCCTGTTTTATCAGTTCAAAATGGGCGTCTCTATTTACAATTATGTCGGTATTTTTATCATTACTTGCTTTCTCACTTTCATGTGCCTTAGGAGTTTCATTGACATTTTCTTTATTTACATCATTTTCTTTGTCAAGTTCTTCTGTTTCTAGCTTATCATCTTTCATAAGCTTAACAGTATACTGTGCCTTAATATCTTTATCAGTATCATTTGTTGGTAATTGTAATGTTGTGACATAATTTGGCCTCCCACCAACATATCTTGCTTTTGCTAGATGAAGACAGCCTGAAATCAAAATCAGATATTAGTCAAGAAGAAACATCATAACATATTTTTTTATTATTAAAAAACAATTTTACTATATTCATATTATTTAATTATGTATGTAGCTTTTTTACAAAGGAAAATCGATTAGATATCCATTGATTATAAAATATTTGTGATGTTGAGTAGTTGACTAAAAAAGCAGCTCAAGTATGCTCTGGAAAACCATGTTGGTATGTAGCCTGCAGGTTCAATAGGTTAATACTTTACATTTGAAGTTTTCAATTATTTTCCAACAACATGGATCAGGGACACTTTCTTATCATTCTCATCATAGGGTGGCGTCATCGTGAACGATGGTAGCCAGACAGTGGAGGAATGACTCAGCACTTCTACCACTATCTTTACAAGGAGTCTAATAATCAACAAGGCCCCCTGGAACCAAGCCAATACTGGTCTACTGCCTGTTTATAGTCCCCCCCACATTCTTATACCTGGGGCAAAATAGGCCAAATGATTGTCAGTAGTGTCTGTTTTAGGCTAATAATGCCCAGTCTGCCCCTCCCTACATGAAGCATTATACAAAATTGGTTGATGTGGCTACTTATCACACCTTGTACTCATGTGTACCTTGAACTCAAGAGAGTACCAATTACTTACCAGATTTGACCAATTTTTCCAACTGATACTTCTGAACAATATACTCATTCATAAGTTCAAGTCTCTCAATAAAAAGTTCATCTTTTCTCCTCTTGTCTATACTCATGGTTTTCAAGTGTTCTGTTTCCTTAGATTTTTCAGTTCAGAAAAGTAAATTTGATTGACGAGAAACAGGAACAAAAGGGATTTTAAGTATAATAAATGCAGGTAATCTTTTAAAGAGACACCAAAGCCGAAATACAGCCACTTGTATCAATTCAATCAATGCACTTTTGCACTTATCATCTATTTTATTTCAGATTTATGATAACTTATCAGAAATTTCGTACAGCCCGTTCCAGCTGATCGCCGCAGAATTATCACAGCGTTGCCGAATGACTTACCCTATTTTTACCTTGTATAAAAAAATACCTTCCTAGTTTTTGTATATTTTTCTAAAGAAATTACTTTAATTCTTTTGATATTTAAAAAAATTCTTTAATGATTAATTTATGTATTATTCAACTTGATCTGTAAAGGCATTCACGGGTGTATGGAATTGGTGGAGAAATTAGAAGAAAACAAAAACAGGGTAAAAATTGATAAGAACCAAGGCACCCTAGATAAGAAACTCGAACCGGCAACACTGAGAACTGGTTCTGGTTCATTGACCTGAATTTATCTCAGTTTTCTGAGTTTTCTCTTGGTTTTTGTTGAGATTTCCCTTTTTCTTTGAGTTTTCCAGAAGTTTTCCTTGAATTTGGGAATCAATTCCTTTGTCATATTAATTTCTAATCATGGGTGAGGATGACCTGCCTTCGGAGTATGACGTCATCGTTGTGGGAACTGGTAAGTAAGATAAGCTCTGGATTTCTGTCCCTATCATTATTTTTTGGTGATTATGCTCTGCCAAATCAATCAATCAATATGGAACCTTCTATTCTACTGTCTAGACCTACATTAACATTTCAAAAGCACATACACTGCAATAGGTTTTCTTATGAAATATTGTACCTTTTTCTTATCATCACCTACCTATTGTGTTGCAATTCCCAAAATATTCAATAATTTTGGATTTGCAGGTAATTCATAATGAAAGACTTACTTGTTAGTGGTACAATAGCTGTCCTGATGGTATGTATCCTACGTATCAATCACACACCACTGGTCCGAGTAGCTCAGTGGTAAAGACATTGGTCTGGTAATCCAGAATTTTATGGGTTTGCAAACCTAGGACATGACAAGTTATAATCTCATTTTGGGATTTTGACACCATAATAATATGTCTTGGGCTTACTGTATACTGTTGGAACAATGGGGTTTTGTTAGTCCTAATCATGTAGTATAAATAAAACAATATTATTATTTATCTGTAGTTTACAGATAGTTAATTTCTTTCACTTATATCTAACAAGTTGTTCTTCAACATAGAGTAGGTACCTGTCATGTGTGACTTATTGGCTCTATTATTGTAACACCCTGCCTCATGGTTTCAATTGTCATTATACAGGAATTTTTTTTCTTAATAATGGGAACATTCTTATTAGTATTTATAAGCCTCTGTATGCTGCCTTATCATTCCATGCAGTGGGAATGGATTTTTGACACACATGTAACTATTACAATGGGCTTCTCAAAAAGAAATCTGTATCTACCAATTTCATAAGGTCAACATCACTCTGATGTAAACTTGTTTTTGTGTGTTTTTCACATGGTTTTACAGGACACTAAGTGCAAAATTAATAGACAAAATCAAGATCTCAAGTCATTACTAAAGCATTAGTTTTCCTATTTTAAACAATATGCAAAATCTAGACTTAGTGCCACAGAGAATTTACAAGATAGTCTATTAGTTACGCGGGTTACGCCCTAGATATTCTGATTTTGTGGAGATTTTTTTTATTTTAAAAAAGTTACTTAAATAAATAGAAATATTCAAGAGGTACCTACAAAATTTTGATAACCCATGTCACTTTTGTTTACAGGAATGGCAGAATCCATTGTAGCAGCAGCTGCAGCGAGGATTGGGAAGAAAGTTCTTCATCTTGATGGGTAAGAAATTTGTAAAAATTCAATTAAGAAAAACACTTGAGGTGTCAGTATTTCCAATAAAGTTCTTTTGGTCAACTCGTTCTATTAGAGAACCTAGGTGGCATTGTGTGGGAAATTTCATGAAGTTCTACACGTGAATATTATTTTTGTTGCTGTCAATAACAAATTCAAATTGAAAAATAATATTAAATTTGTAACCCCCAGATTATTGAAATTTATTCTTGCAGAAATGACTACTATGGAGGAATGTGGGCATCCTTCAATTTGGAGTGTTTACAAAAGTGGTTGGATGAGTGTCGAGCCACACCAGTAGAACAGCCATTGACCAATGAGACAGCCAGCCTGGCAGGACCAGGAGAATCCTTGGTGACAATTGGAAGCCCATTCTCCACTGTATCCAACATTGAAGAAGAATGGTTTATTCCTGAGTAAGATATCCATGTGTAATAGCAATTTTCGTGTATACTCATTTTGTTCTCTCTACTATTTATATTAAAAGAATAATAAAAATAATAATACATTTTACTTTTAAAAAATATGTATTTTGCACCTACATAATACTACATATATAAATAAAATTTATTCTTTTCCTATGATATAAATAAATGAAGAAAAAAAATCAATAAGAAGAAGAAGAAAAAAAAATCTTTGATTATTGATTGTTATACTGTGTCCTTTTGGTAACTTGAGCAGTCTCTTAAAATATATTTAATTTTATCGTCTCTCTCTATACATTGTATATTAAAAACAATTTTGATTGTAAATTTGAAACCTGAAAATCCATTTCTCAATCTAAAATTTAGTTATAATAGGCCTAAATATTCAAATAGAAAGGTACTATAATTCCTTCACATAATTTAGATGGGGATGGATTGTTTTGGTAAAGTTTACTTTTTTTGATGTTCAATGTTTATTCTAATGTGTACCTAAATATTTCTCTCTTACAGGAATTCACCTGAGGCATCATCCGGGGAGGGTGACTCAACAGTGTGGACTAAATCTCATCTCTTATCTCTCAATAGAAAATTCAATTTGGACCTGGCTCCCAAAGTAAGTCACAAAAAATCAGTTTCCATTTCTTTAATTGTGTCATCTTGGTGCAGTGAAAGTATTACATCATAAAATTGTCACCTACTTCTGTGCAATTATTCAAAATTGAATCCCCATTTTTCTATTGTGCATTGGATGTCAAGTGGTTAACGCGCTAGTCTGGTAATCCAGGTAGCGTAGGGATCCGTTGGTTCAAATCCCACCCAGTGCATGAAATTTTCCTCAATAATTTCAGTTTGTGATCACATAATAATAAGACTTTCATGGTTAGGTGGTAGAAAATACTTTGAGCGTTAACCTCGCCTGGTGGTTATCTTCCACTAAAGAGTGCTATTGCTATTATTACTATTAATAATACTGTCTCAGCTGCTGTTCGCGCAAAGCTTCAATTTTTATTTCACTTTTTTCAGCTGTTGTTCGCGCAAAGCTTCAAGTTTCATTTCACTTTTTTCAGCTGCTGTTCGCGCAAAGCTTCAAGTTTCATTTCACTTTTTTCAGCTGCTGTTCGCGCAAAGCTTCAAGTTTCATTTCACTTTTTTCAGCTGTTGTTCGCGCAAAGCTTCAATTTTCATTTCACTTTTTTCAGCTGTTGTTCGCGCAAAGCTTCAAGTTTCATTTCACTTTTTTCAGCTGTTGTTCGCGCGAGGCGCTCTGGTAGAGCTACTCATCTCCTCCAACATTGCTCGCTACGCGGAGTTCCGCAGCGTGACACGCGTGCTCACCTGGATTGAAGACAAACTGGAGTTCGTGCCCTGCTCCCGCTCAGATGTGTTCAAGACGAAGGATGTGTCCATTGTGGAGAAGAGACTGCTGATGAAACTGCTGACCATCTGTGTCGAGTACAAGGAGGAGAACAATGAGTTTGCAGGTGAGCTTCTGGTTGTTGAGAGGTTGTTAGTATTTATAAAAAAAGTTAAAAAATATCATATTTTCTGTCCCGGTAGCTCAGTGGTAATTCCTTTTTCCACTCTTTTCTCTAAATAGTTTCCTTTTTCCACTCTTTTCTCTAAATAAGTCTAAATAAATCTCACACTCTATCCTAACTTGGTCGATCTGGGCTATCCAGATCGAGTGATCAGGGCTGTACTCTTGCTCACAATAATCACACTTCTTGCTATTTTTCTGAGGGTACCCGCGAGCCGCCACTGGGCCCCAGCTTACTCCCACTCGAGGACTTGGCCGCACCTCCACTGCCTGGCTTCACCACTTTGGCACCCGCCGGTGCTTTACCTGGAATACATTTAATTTATTTATTTTATCCATTAAAGTGTATTATAAAACGGAGTTCAAGAGACTTACGTATATAATATTACGATTATTATAGACAGGTTGAAGTTCCACAAGAGAAGCCTCAATCATCACTACAATCTACATCGATTGTGACCAGTTGATTCTATTGGGTTTTAACATCCTGATTTGAAATAGTCAGGACAGTGGTTTTACCCTCCATTCACTGGAAATGGTACCAGCCACCCACATTAACCTCACCCAGCCTGGATAGGGCCGGAAGTGCCAGCCTCACATGTTCGGAGGGAACATAATTTTCTGTGTAAAAAATCTGCTCCGACCGGCGATCGAACTCAGGATCTCTGGACTACGGGCAGTAGTCACAACCGTTACGCCACGGAGACTGGCTTTATATACTACTTGTACTTGTAATTTATTTTTATCTACCTACTTGTAATTTATTTTTACTATTTTCATAAGTGTTAACCATTTCATGTTTCCAATGTCTGTATTCTTATATAGGGTTATTCCCGTTCAATAAATATACTTATACTTAAAATAATACCTACGTTGGTTTTTATGTTCTCAGGTTTCGAGGACAAGAAGTTCATCGACTATCTGAAGAGCAAAGAGCTGACCGACAATCTGATGCACTACGTTCTGTACGCGATCGCCATGTCGAGTGTGAACACGCCCTGTATGGAGGCGGTGGACCGGACCAAGAGGTTTCTCGCCTCCCTGGGGAGGTACGGGAACACGCCCTTCCTGCACCCCATGTACGGGTCGGGCGAGCTGCCCCAGTGCTTCTGCAGGTGGGTTATTATTATGTAACACTTTATTAGTAGGACTGTATTTTTTTTTTAAAAAAGATAAGTGTTTCACAGCCTTTTTTATTTCGTAGCCATGAAACAGGAGCTACTGTGGACGCTTGTGGTCTGTGTTGTAGCTTGCCCATCCCCTAGTATGCCTCCCCTCTGATGGGCGAGATGTGACACAATACTTCCCATAAACTGTTAGCGTAATGGGACTTTCTGTCTCGAGCCGACAGTCTAAATAAAGCACGAATATGACTATGTGCTGGAACTTTAACCAACTTTAGAATACAATTTTACTGTCGGCTCGGGAGATCGAAGCCGGGACAATCCGCATGGCAAGTGAGTGTGTGACCACTGAGCTAATCTCACATTATTGTTCTGTCCCGGTAGCTCAGTGGTAAAGACGGCACTCTGTGAATCCAGAGATTCCAGAGGTCGTATTGTTCTGTCCCGGTAGCTCAGTGGTAAAGACGGCACTCTGTGAATCCAGAGATTCCAGAGGTCGTGGGTTCGAAACCCAACCGGGACATGACAAGTTATCATCCCTTTTGGGATTTTTATCACATAATACGTTCTTGGGCTTACTGCTGGAATAATAGGACTTTAGTAGTCTTAATCGGGCAGTATAAATAAGGCGATTTATTATTATTTTTTCGGCGGCTCGGGAGATAACATAAAATATATTTTATTTTTTGGTACATTTTCAACACTTGATCAATTTTAAAATCACAGGAGATAGACTTGATCCATCCCACTTGCATGAGGCAATGTACCTAACATGCAGGTAGCATTACCTCGTTGGATCGCCAAAGAAATCCTCTGAAAGAGGAAAGCCTTGGCGGCCCTATTGCCAGTGAGACGAAGTGAGTGCGTGACCACTGAGCTAATCTCGCATTGTTTCAGACTGTGCGCCGTGTACGGAGGCGTGTACCACCTGAAGAGGGCGGCGGACGGGGTCCTCATAGACCAGAGTGAGGCTTGCAGGGGCATCGTGTCCACCCAGCAGAGGCTGGGCACGCAGCACCTGGTGATAGGGGTGCCCAACGCGCCCTCCACATTCCTCAAGACCATCCCCAGGAAGGGCATGTCCCGCGGACTGTTTATCACTGACAGGTGAGATGATTTATTTATTTACACTCTATTAGGTAATAGGACATATTATATACAATACAAGTAATTACAAATGAAAATACAATATACAATATAATAGAAAAAAAAAAAAAAATATATACATAATATATGTCCTAACTAAAGGGCGGGGTTATTGCCTGAGGCAATCTCTTCGTTGAGGGTTGGGTGGAAGATATTACCATTCCCAAGGGTTTTTGTTTTATTAGATTTTAACGTCGTTTTTCAACTGCATGGTCATACGCGACGGGGGTTTTACCCTTCATTCGCTTGGCTACAGCTGGAGGGGTGAGTGATGGTCTCCAGCCATCTTTATTTCAAAGTTGGCTCGTCCTGAACCACATATTTCTATGTGCGATCAACCATCATGAGGACTTGGACTTTTGGTGAGATGATCCTTAAGGGCTGGGTCGAAGAGATTACCATTCCTAAGGGTTTAATGGCTTATAAAAAAAAGTCCAGGTCCTCACGATGGTTGATCGCACATAAGAAATGTGGTTCAGGACGCGCTAACTTTGAAATAAAGTTGGCTGGAGACCATCATTCTCCCCTCCAGCTGTAGCCAAGCTGGCTACAGCAACAACCCTTCCCTTTTAAGACAAAAATGTGTTATGTATATTTGTATATTTATCGATTTTTTCCCTTCTTTTTATTGTTTAATTTTATTGTTTCCATTTTTTTCTTATCTTTGTTTTCTCGATAAGGCGGTGTACTTGTAATATGGAGGTCGGTAGATCAAATCCCAAATTGAGAAGAAAAAAAATAGTAAAGTTGAATTAATTCTCATATCACGATTGTGACTAACACAACTAAGATAACTTTTCTATTTATCACTATTACTATTTTTCACCGACCTCAGTAGCTTGATCGATAAGGCGGCGGACTTGTAACCTGGAGGTCGGTGGTTCAAGTGCCGGTTTCAGCGTAGATTTAGTGAAGCGAGTTTAATTATTTGTGATATCACGAAAGTGCTTAACTCAAATATTTTTTTTTATACAAACTTACGGGGTTAAGCTCATTTTTGTTACAAAAAACAAACAATTTTAAAATTAATATGATAGCTTAACTTCTTTTCTATTTGTGTTTTCAGATCCATCATGAGCTCAGAGAAGGAATCCCTCTCGCTGCTTCAGTTTCCCGCCACCCACCCCATCACCGTGATAGAGCTGGGTCCCTCCACCCACGCGTGTCCCCCAGGGCTGTACGTGGTTCACATGACCTGCAGGCAGGACCAGACGGCGCGCCAGGATCTCAAGTCCACGGTGGAGAAACTCCTGAAGTGCTCGCCCTATGACGGGGTGACCAAACCCGACCCCTCAGGTGACTTTTATAGGGTCCGGTGGAAGAGATTGGCACAGGCGATAATCATTATTATTATTCAACACTTTATTAGATATAAATGGACATATGTACAGTGCAAATAATTATTTTAACAATGAAAAAAAAAAAAAAAAAAAAAAAAAAAATGAAAACAATATATACAATAAAAATCAAAAAGAATAGAAAAATTCATAGAAACCATATACTAAAGGGTGGGGTTATTGCCTATGGCAATATCTGTTTTTTAAAAATCCCGCATTTTAGTTCGGGCATTTGTATTATTTTCTTTGTTATTTATTTATTAATTTTCCAACTATTTTATTGTTTATTTATTTTTTCTTAATTTTATAATTGAAAATATTTTCCTCCTAATAAAGATTTATATAAAGATAATAATGTTTTTTTTATATTATAAACTGGTTGGAATTCCATAAGAGAAGCCCCAATTATCACACCGACCTCTATTACTAGTTGACCATACCTTGACCAGTTGACCATACCTTGTACTTTCTTTATTGGACTTATAACAAATGAGACTTTGTTTAGACTGTGAGAGTAAAGGGACTCTTTACTTTTTTCAAGAAATTCAACCTGAACATGAAAGAACTACAAACAATTTATGAAACAATTTTAAAAGATTCAATGTATATTTTGAAACAACACATTTACAAATAAAAAAAAATAAGGCGAAAAAAAATGGTTAAATTGATTGTTATGCTGTGATTTTTAGCAACCCACCATATATGGTGGGCAGCATGAATATTTGTCTAAAAAATAAATATTATTCTTCTTCTTCTCATTTTATTAGGATAAACAGAGTATTGCATTGTATTGTATTGTATTGTATTGTATCGTATTGTCTCTCAGGCGCGGATCCCCGGGCCCAGGTTCTCTACTCTCTCTACCTCAACGTCCCCGACACCTCCCACTGTGACCTCTCCTCCAGTGTCCCCCCCAACGTGCACCTGTGCTCCGGCCCTGATCTGGATCTGGACTTCGACTTCGCCGTGAATCAGGTGAGTGGCCCGGCCCAACCCAGGCTGGGTGAGGTTTTTTTTCTCATTAAAGTAATAGTATTTTATTTTATTTTTTAAGAAGAGGAGGAAATCTTTTAAAGACGAACACCCCCAGGTTGGTGGTGAACAGTGTGGGATTTATTTGTGCTGATAACAGTGCACTCTCACCCACTAAAACCACCTCTTCCTCTAACATCTGTACCTCGGAACCGTTACATAACATTACTTCAGGACAAAAGTAATATTAATAGTAGTTTATTTATTTATTTTCTTTATAAAAAAACATTTATACAAAGGTACTTCTCCTGAGCTTTGAAGGGAGGGCTTCTGTTTAACTGGTGTGATTCTCATGATGTGCTGGTTCTATCGATTACCAATCTCACATTGGAAACGCTAGTTCGAAAAGATTTCGGCAAGTAGTCACTTGGCCTAGCGGTCGCATGCTCGGCTTGCACTCCAGGTGACCCGGGTTCGAATCCCGGCGAGGTTGGAATTTTTCGGCTGTGGATTTTTTTTTTTTTTTTTTTTTTTCCAGCATTACGAAATATTTTTGTGATTGCATATATAGTGGTAACCTTTAAAGTAAAGATAATCCATATTGTACCGACCTCAGTAGCTTGCTTGATAAGGCAGCGGACTTGTAACTTGGAGGTCGGTGGTTCAAGTCCCGGTTTCAGCGTAGATTTAGTCAAGCGAGTTTGAGTAGTTGTGATATCACGATAGTGATTAACACAAATATGATAACTTTTTAACTTTAACCCATATTGTGATTTCCCTAAAAGTACACATAGTACTTAGAGGAAAATTTATAAATATTGAAACATTGTAGATAAATAATAAAATTCATTATTATTATTATTACTTCTCAGGCAAAGGAAATCTTCACCAAAATGTACCCGGAGCAGGAGTTCCTACCACGGGCCCCTGATGCTGACGAGATCATAACAGACGACAACGCTGAGGTCGGCCCTGCCTTCGAGACGGAACCCGAGGCACAGCCCCCCGAGGATCAGTAGAATTAAGGCCCTGATAATTCCTGTCACCTATTTGTTTCGTGCTGTCAAGATGAATTGAGCATAGATATGAAAATAACCGACCTCTCAGTAGCCTGGTTGTTACCTTCCACTAAAGAGTGTTATTATTATAATTTGATACCGACCTCAGTAGCTTGATCGATAAGGCGGCGGACTTGTCACCTGGAGGTCGGTGGTTCAAGTCCCGGTTTCAGCGTAGATTTAGTAAAGCGAGTTTGAGTAGTTGTGACATCACGAAAGTGATTAACACAAATATGATAACTTTCATAGATATAAAAACAATGAATAGATAACGAACTCCCCATGCTCTCTGGGCACCTTATGTGAAGCACTTCCTCAATAGAACATGGCGGACACACCATATGCTATTAGCAAGGTGTCCGCCATTTTATTTTGAGGCAGTTCATTTATTTATTTTTATAAAGAAACATTTATACAAAGGTACTTCTCCTAAGCTTGGAAGGGCTTCTAAGATTGCTACTTTCTTGCTACAGTGTTTGCTACTTTCCAAATCTATGCTTCTCACTCACCTTCTGGACGTAGGCTTTCGCGTAGAAGTTTCCCAAGAGAACGATGAATTTGATCATTTTCTTTTGAGGCAGTGTATGTATTTCCTGAGGTAGTGTATGTGTATTTCCTATGCAGAAGTGGTCTTTCAGTTCTCGACCAGAGTTCGATATCTACTTTCTATATCTATGGAATTGAGAGACCGACACGACGGGGATTTGCAAAGTCAGACTCACTGGTTCGTTCAATATCTGTTGACCTAGGGCTTAATTAATAGTCGAAGGGCGTAATTAATAGACGTTTTTGTAATACCTCTGTGGCGCTAAGTCACGGGTTGCTTAGGGCGGAATTAATAGACAACATCAATAACTTAAGTCGTTCGTAAGTGTCAGTTTTTCCCTATCTTACACAGTACGCAATCCGTGACGTAGCGCCACAGAGTTATTACAAAAACGTATATTAATTCCGCCCTTACTGTGTAAGATGGAGAAAACCAACGCTAAACAATGACTTATCGATTTTCGATTTTCTCATATAATTACTGCTGTTCAATGCAGACATAATTGTAAAACTCTCCTTCTTGTTGATATACATAGGTCGGCAGGTGGCTTTCTCTTGACGAGCGCTGTCGATTCATCTTGACACTTGACTGCGCACAAAAGACATTCACCTATTTGCGTTTAACTTATTATTTTTATCCTACCGCTTTAAATTAAAACTATTCTTGTATTTCTTGTACTGTATCGTGCTTTGGAACAAGCGCCGACGGGTCTATTTTTAGTAGAAAAAAGTACCTTGCTTATACTGCCGAGGTAAGATTGAAAAGTCCCTTTACTCCAGCAGTCACAGTTGAATGATTTTCCAAATGTGGTTGCGAAATGCGAATTTTGAAAGTGGTCAAAAAAATTGTTCATTTTGTTCAACCAATTATTAAAATACTATCATGTTCCGTGAAAAGAATTGGGATCCGAGACTCATCCTATCAATGTGGAATATCTACTCAAATGTCCCTAACTGAGTGGACCCCCGACATTCGAGTATAGAGTAGAAAAAATCCTGGGATCGAACCCAGGTCACCTTGCGGTCAAGCCTAAGGCGCTACTCCACTCGGCCACGGTGACTCCTCATGAGGACATTTAAGACATCAGACTTCTCATGAGGACATTTAAGACATGAGACTACTCTTGAGGACATTTAAGACATGGGACTACTCATGAGGACATTTAAGACATGGGACTACTCATGAGGACATTTAAGACATGAGACTACTCATGAGGACATTTAAGACATGAGACTACTCATGAGGACATTTAAGACATGAGACTCCTCATGAGGACATTTAAGAAGGTGTAAATGCGGGGACAAACCGTTTTCCTTAAAGCCAAAACCTTATTTTATTGCACACGAATGGCATTTCCTCTTATCAGATGATGTTGTTTTGTTTTTTTTTTTCTCTCTTATTTCATGTATCTCAAATATTGTCGTGATATCATTTTTTTAATTTATTTTTTACATTTTTATATTCCTATAAATTATAATTTACATACTTACTCTTTGTTTGTGCGAATTAGTTTTTAATGTTAGAGAAAATCGTGTATTTATAGCTCTGATGGAGTTAAGAAAACAGAATCGACATTTTTTTATTTATAATTTGATGAATTTTATTTTACATTACGACGAAGATGGATATCGCCTTATTTATAGAAGAGAGATATGCTGAAATGACATCTTCCTGCCCAGCAGCAGGCTGCCGAAGACAAAGAATACCAGAACAGAAGTTGAGATGATTAAAGATGAAATTAGGAAATAAAACCCAGAGAGAATTTTGACTATAACATGGCATTATTCAATATTAATATTAGTAATATAGATATATGAATATAGAGTAGATGAGGTTGTAGAGTTATTATGATTTTTTTTTTTTTTTTGTAGTTTAATGATAGAATATAACGTTTTTATACTGCCGAGGTAGGACTGAAAAGTCCCTTTACTCCAGCAGTCAAACAGGTCTTGTATATTTTCATATTCCTGAAGTTTCATGACCCCTGAGCAACTTTTATTTTTTTAATTGGACCAAACGAACTATCAAATTAATTTCAGCGATTAAAATATTCTCGATTGAGTATTACATCCTCGCTTAAGTATTGCATTTCATCATTCTCTTTTTATATTGCTTCAAGTGTCTTATTTTTATTTATTTACACTTTATTTTTTATACAATACAAACAACAATAAATTATTAACAAAGATAAAAAAAACTAACAATATTTACAAAATAAAATATAGAAGAAAAAAAATATTTAAATTTAAATGTACAATGTACCTATTGTAATACGGGGCGAAGTTAATGCCTTAGGCATTCTCTGCCACTTAACCCCGGGTGTCGATTCTGTTTACCTTCTCCGACACAATACCTCCTAAACTCCTTTATCATTTATTATTTAATATTAATTTGCAATAAATTAAATCTTGTACGAGAGCATACAATGCTTCAACACTTAATATTTCACTGCTTATCATCATTGTTGTTATTCCATAATAATATCTCAGTAGCTCGATCGATAAGGCGGCAGACTTGTAACCTTGAGGTCGGTGGTTCGAGTCACAAGTTCGGCAAAAATTTAGTAATTTGATAACTTTAAAAAAGATATATATTTGATAATTGTCTGTAGAGATGATCATCGTCTGCAGGCTGTTGACTAAGGGCTCAAAGAAACTTTTTTTTCCCGTAGCCATAAACAGGAGTTACTGTAAACCTTGTGATTGATTGTAGCTTGCCTCCGTAGTATGCTCCCTCTATGGGAAAGTGACACAATACTTCCCATTTAGTGCTGTCAACACCCTTATAAACAATTAACCAAATTAAGAATACATTTTTTTTGTCGGCACAGGGGATCGAACCCGAGAGACCTAAATAGATACCCATCCCTGGATTATCGATAATGGTGGTAGACTTGTAACCCAGAGGTCAGTGGTCAATATGGCATGGTCAACTGCAGGATGCGCGTATGGCAGCATAAAGTCACTAGAATTAAAATTTAGCATCAATTTAGTAAAATTCTGGGAGACATGACATCCAAGAAGCGCTTCAAGACAACTCAATAAGGAGGCAAGTTTTAATAAAGGCAAAATGTTTGCGACAAAATAATATATAGTGGTTCAGTGCCGGTTAGCGAAGATTTAGTAAAGCGATAGTTGTGACATACAAAGTATTTGCACAAATATAATAATTTTAATTTTGTCATTGTTTAGCCCAGTGGGCGGAATTTCGCCCGTGCTCGCGCTAGTGTTCCCTAATCTAACCCATTCTCAATGGGTGTATAGATAACCGCCTTGGTGTTTTCCTCATTCTCAGGAACAGTTTAAGTTACAGCATTGAAAATGACATTTTTTTTTTCACAGTTCGTGAATTCAACGTGGAAAACTTCTTCTTCTTTTTGTTATAAAAAAGTAATTGTGCCTAACACTTTCACATTACTTCGGAGCACTTTAACTCATCCATGCATTCTAGAAACGGAAAACTCGGTCAGAATTTTTTCCGCTCCGCGGGGATTCGAACCCGAACCTTGGATCAGCAATTTATTTCTGAAGCACTAAGCACGAGGTCGGCCCGTGTAAAAATTTGTTGCCAAGAACTTCTCCACACTAATTCTGAAGAATATTATACAAGCCGTGACAAATAGTTGTTGAATTAGTTGAAAAGATGGAGAAAGAGAGCAGCATCATACTTATCACTTTGAGCTGACATTCAGAGGGGATGCAGCCACATTGCGGCTCATTCCCTTTCACAAATTCTCTGAAGATTGTTTCTATATTAATGTTAAAATAAAACATACTACAGTCTTGTGTAGCCTACAAAAAAAAGATCTAAGTACATACAAACCACCCTGTAAAAAAAAAGCCGTGAATGAGTGAATGAATTATTATTACAAGTGCGATATGATCTGAGAAGTGAATCACTCGATCCTTTTGTTGTTTAAAAATCGAGACTGCAATTACAGATTATTTTGTCATTTCCATAATGCACACATTGGACATTTCTTGCAGTTGCGATCACAAAAGAAAGTAGACCATGAAAGTATCGCTGAGTAACTTTACCGAAGTATTCTTTTAACAGAGTACCGAAAGTAGTTATGAACTCCGCTATTCCCGTACAAGGGTCGTTATCTATGGTAAATACATAAATGCTATGATCACGACATACAGAGACATCGAATCATTGAGACGGCTTCTTGTGAACTTTGTTGGTTTTCGTGTCATTAGAGAAAATTGTGGTTCTGAGCGGTACCGTCGGCTAGTTTGTGGAATCATGTGGCGCACTGTTGGATTTTAGGTGAAAATGATGGTACAATCCGATAGATGTTTTTAACCACTAATAATCGTCTTGGGAGAACTGTTGGAATAATGGGACTCTACAGTTCTAGTCTGACAGAATGATGCTGGCGTTCCGGCGCAACCTAGGCTAGGTGTGCGGTTAATGTGGGCAGCAGGTTTGTGAGTTTCCTGCGAATGGAGGGTAACACCCCCGTCGTGATTTGACCATGCAGTTGAAAGCGACGTTAAACCCAAATAAACAAACAACACAAATAAATATTATCTCCGATTTTTTGTTTGTTTGTCTTTGTTTGGTAACTATGAAATAAATTACCATACCACTAGCCGCCTCTGTTCTGATTGTCGCGAGAGAAATGGACCAAATTCAAATCGCACCTCCTATGGGTTATGATTGCAAATGAATGAATTTCTCTTGATATGTCATCTTCAAATATGAGGTAATTTTCTTTTTTAAACCCGTAAACAATTGCCCAATTTGGCGCAGAAATACATCTAATAGTTCACACTGAGTCAGATATTTCAATGGGTAATCTAGATATTTGATTAATAATTTCAAATGTACATCTAGTAGGTACTACTTTTCACTTTTCAGTTTATACTGATTTTACTGAAATGACAAGAAGAAAGTTCCAGTCAGGTATTAAAGAATAGCGTAGAGGAAACGATAAATTTTGATTATGTTGGAAGAAAAAGTAATCGTGTTACCTATTTGGTGTGTGCTGTAAAAAAATACTTCAAATAACTACTCGTATATTTGCTCTTAAGTTAAAAAAATATTCTAAAAACAAGCCATCATTTGTAATGTTGTATCTACAATAGGTATGCAACTACACTATTTAATTCTTAGGTCGCCACCGCATACCTAAATTAAAAACGGCCTGATTGTCCAATTTACGAGTATTTCAATTTAGAAATACTAGAAATGCCGATTGTCCAACTTTTGATCGACTTCGGAAAATCGACGCCAAGCAATGACTTAAGTTATCGATGTTGTCTATTGATCTTGCCCTGAATGTATCAAATTGAGCTATCATATTTGTGCTAATCACTTTCGTGATATCACAACTACCTACTCAAAGTAACTTTACTACATCTACGCTAAATCTGGGATTTGAACCACCGACCTCCAGGTTACAAGCCCGCCGCCTTATCGATCAAGCTACACAGGTCGGTTGAATGTATCGAATTACTCAAACACTAGTAGCCACCATAACCTCCCCCGTATCCTCCACCATATCCTCCACCTCCACAGCCTTTCTTCTTCTTCTTTTTCTTCTTCTTCTTGGTCCTCGTCTGAAAGTCTCCGTCTTCATCCTCCTCCTCATCTTCATCACCAAACCCACCTCCATAATGTCCACCATCCCCAAATCCACCTCCATAACGCCGAGATAGTACCGAACTTTCGCCCATCACTAGACCTTGGTCAGAGGCACGTCTTCTGTTTGGGTTCACCTCCTGTAAAACTTCTTGCGTGCTTTTTCCGCTGGTTTTAATAGTATTTTCGCCCGTTTTGATGTCAATTTCGCCGGCTTTCATGACATTTTCGCCTGTTTTCATCGCATTTTCGCCCGTGTTCATGTCATTTGCGCCCGCTTTCATGGCGGTTTTGGCATTTTCCCTATTATTGCCGTTATAAATCATTGAATTAATTTCTTTTGCTACATTTTGTGGCGAGCTTGTTAATCTTTCTATTATGTTTTCCGGAACATATTCGTTAACTTTTGATAACACTGATGTTGTGTGTTTTCTTATAGTGTCCGCATCAGGCATGGTTTTTGCTATCGATTGTATCACATTATTGGGATCATATTTATCGATGATTTCTTTTGGAATGAAATTGAAGTTTGCTGCTGATTCCATGAACGTCTTGAAATCATTTTGCCGGTTGTTGATTAAGTTGGTTGCTTGTGTTTGTACATCTTCAATCAGTGCTGAGTTGATGCACTGTGAACAAAGCAATCAGTTAGAATTTTAGATATTTAAACCAAAAGAATGAATATATTAACAGGATAATGTATTACAAAACCGCTACAATATACTCAATTACTCACCCAGCCTGCTGGGGTGTTGTGCAAACGATTTAAAACAACTCCCATCAACCTAATATGTGTTCGAAGGCAGAAGATATGGTTCAATTAGACCGGTACCTACAGCAAGATTTTTTTTGCTCCAGCCATAACTCATAAAATGCGGTAGTTGGAGTGCGAGAACCAAACAACCTCAACCAAGAGGAACAGGTTGAACAGTACCGACCCCAAGTAGGTTTCGGAGAGGGCAAAGTGGAAGAAGAAGATAGTAGATTTTTTTTCTGGAAGGCAGGAAAAAAATCTTTTAAATACACCCAGGTTCATCCTAACCTGGGGTGTGGGATTTCCACCCACTAAAAACCATTCCTCTATTTGTTTTGGGGGTTTAACGTCGCTTTGAACTGCATGGTCTTTAATGATCCCGATTTTAAAAAGACGTTAGGAAATAATAAACTAATCTTGCTTCGAGAGATATGTGTTCCACTTACCTTTGAATGAAGAAGCAAGAAAAAGCACAACACGAAAGCAGTTTTCAACATTTCTAACTTTTATCGTTGACTCTAGTTCAGCAGAAATATAACTAGACACATCACATAACGACAGACGGAAACAAATTGAAGTTGTCCCTACTGATGGCAGATTGAGTTAGATCTAATTAGGTGTTCGTTTTGGGCGTTGGTTTATATATTTTCTCAATCGAGGGTATCAAAACATAGGTTAGTCAATATTGGCTTTTTTGTTTTGGTAATAATTAGGTTATGCGTAGGTCTTTCACATTCATTCGTTAGATCAATATTATTGAGGCACCTTGTTTTTCTAATTAACATGTGGACCGAATCTTTTGACACCAAGCCCTGTGAACGTTACTGAGAGTTCATTGTATGGAACATAACATCGATGGCACATTCAATGCACGAGTTCTCATCCGATTACTGAAGTTAAGCGACGTCAAGCGAGTTGAGGACATGGATTGATGCCCGTTCACTTGAACTTACTGTCTTTAAAGCTTTAGTAACCGTTCTATTTTTTACACAATTAGCTTAGAGCACACGATTAGCTCAGTGGTTAGACACTGGCTTGCCATGCGGAAGTTCCCAGGTTCAATTCCCCGAGCCGACAAAAAATGATGAATTCTAATTCTATTTCGTTTGTTTGTAAAGGATACCTTCCGGTGCACTCGTGTTGATCCAGCACCTAAATGGGAAATATTTTGTCACTTCTCGCCCATTAGAGGGGAGGCATACCACCAGTCGAGGTTAATGCTCAAAGCATTTTCTACTATCTAACCCTCAGAGTCTTATTCTAAACTCAAATTAATGAGGAAAAATTCCTGCACTCATACTCTCCTTACTAAATATTTGACGTGCTTGGGACTCGAACCACCGACCTCTAGGTTACGAGTCCGCCATCTTATCGATCCAGCCACTGATATCTATTAAATTTTAGAAATTATTCGTACATACATAACACCCTGTATCCTGTATAGGAAAGTTAGGAAACTAACAATCATGCAGAGATGCGTGTTATAATAGGTAGGTACTTTTTATTGTGTTGTGTCGTCAATTCGGCTGATAACTGATTGTGTTTTGGATTCGCAAACATTATGTATGGTGCAATTTTCATCGAAAATTGAGTCTGTTCGACATTCTAAACTACAAATATACAACAAGAGTACAATAATTGAATGGGTGAGTAGAAGAACCAGGAATGTCAAAAATTGATTTTTTTTTCTTCGTAGAATTAGAAGGAGTGTACTCTTTTCTATTATCTCTGTGAATATGAAGGAGAAATACCCCTTAAAAGTATAATTTTTTTCGATTTTAAAGTGGGGGAAGCGGAAAAAAAAATCTGATGTAAAACAAGGAATGTAACAAAATCACTGACCACTTTTGCTAGCGGTATTAGTACCTAGTTGTGAGAATCTTGTCGAATAACAAGGAATGTAAAATTTAATTTTATTATACTCATTAGCATCAGGAAAGCAAAAATAAGACAAATCTTATTTTTGCTTTCCTGAAAAGTCGATTTTTGACATTCCTGGTTCTTCTACTCACCCATTCAATTATTTCTTAGAGAGAGTGTTTTGATATTATTAATAGTGGTTCTACTTATTGTTGTCAACACTATTTTATACTTATACTGTTATAACTACATAAATGTTGTTACCGATCTCAGTAGCTCGATCGATAAGGTGGCGGAGTTGTAACCTAAAGTTCGGTGGTTCAAGTCCCGGTTTCAGCGTAGATTCAGTATAGCGAGATTGAGTAGTTGTGACATTACGAAAGTGATTAACACTAATATGATAACTTAACTCACATAAATGTTGTTGTAAAGAGCCAACTCCAGTGGAAAAATTGGCTCGTTCCGAACCTTATAGGTATTTCTATGTGTGATAAACCATCGTTGGGCTTTTTCTTGGGCTTTTTCATTATAAGCTAGTAAACCCTTGGAAACTGCAAGCTAGTCTTTTGCGCAACCCTTAGTAAAGATCAACACCACCCGGTATACAAATTATTGAATTACAAATCCTCACACACTGTAATAAGTTACAGCTATGCTGTCTGAATTGGTACTCAATACCCAATGTCTATTGTCTAAATAAATGGCAATCTCTTCCGCGCAACCCTTAGTAAATATTAACAACACCACCCTGTACAAAAATTATTGAATTATGAAACCTCACACACTGTAATAAGTTACAGCTATGCTGTTTGATTTGGTACTCAATACCCAATGCCTATTGTCAAGTACCAATAGTGTCAGTAAGTGGTTTATGACCGTCATCATATTATTGGTACCAACTAAAAAAATATTCAATTATTTCTTTCCAACAGAGTGCTTTCTCATTTCCTAGAACACCTTTCACTTTAACAAAGACATAAAGTACAGATAGTAAGCATGCATATTGAATAGATGAATAGTTCTTAATTACTCTATGTCTCACATATCACATCGCAGATCAGGTAGATGTGCAATTATGTGTTATTATTATTATTAAACACTTTATAACATATAAAAAACATATGCACAATTGCATATGTACAATCATCATAGGGTGGCGTCATCGTGAACGATGGTAGCCAGACAGTGGAGGAATGACTGAGCACTTCTACCACTGTCTTTACAAGAAGACAGTACCCAGAACCAAGCCAATGCTGGGTTTCCATTTTTCTATATTTTTTTTTATTTATAATAATGATTTGTATTGTACATATACATGTCCTTTTCCTTTTATCTAATAAAGCATTTAATAATAATAATCAGACGCCTTGACCACTGAGCTACCGGGACAGACTGTATAAGATCCTTCAAATTTGAATCAGGATTCCTTACATTCTAAGATCTCTGAATACCAGCATCTTCTTGACATGAATTTTTTCAAACGGTTTTCTGACCAGGCGCGGCCGGTGCTAAGGAGCTGCGGAACTGCAGCAACCCCAGACGAAAAAGAAAAAGAGAGAATTTTCTCAAGTCCTACCTCGTACACAATGAAAATCATCACAAATTTCTAAATAATTAAACCATAATTATTATGATTGGCATGGTAAACAAACTCAAACTCTTTAGATACTGAAGGAGCGACTGTATAAATCCCATTTTAGTTTAGATGTATGTCCCATTTTAGGTTTATGTGACCATTAAAACATTTTCCCACCGGCCGCGCCTGCTTCTGACCTTCTTTTTCCATCTATTGTACTCGCCATATTTATTTTAGCTGTCATATTCATTTATTTCCATTTGAATTTACTGCTTCAACTCTCTACAGGCACCAGTACCACCAACCACTCTCCATGCTGGTAGAAAGTTGAAGTGGATAACTGTTCCTCATAAGGCTCCTCATGAGGATTTGTCACGATCATAAATCTTGTCTGTCTCCTCTCTACAAGTCACTCACATGGTCCGAATCATGCATGATCGTATTCTGACGACTTACAATGACTTGACGAAATGGTAGGCAAATAAATAATAATAATCTAGTGGAAGGTAACACTTGACGAAATGGTAGGCAAATCAATAGTAATAATCTAGTGGAAGGTAACACTTGACGAAATGGTAGGCAAATAAGTAATAATAATCTAGTGGAAAGTAACACTTGACGAAATGGTAGGCAAATAAATAATAATAATCTAGTGGAAGGTAACCACCAGGCGAGGTTAATGGTCAAAGCATTCTCTACCACCAAACCCTCAGAGTCTTACTATTATGTGGTCACGTACTCACCGACCTTGGTAGCTTGATCGATAAGGCGGTGGACTTGTAACCTGGAGGTCGGTGGTTCAAGTCCCGGTTTCAGCGTAGATTTAGTAAAGTGATTTTGAGTAGTTGTGATATCACGAAAGTGATTAACACAAATATGATAACTTTTCTCTATTTTACATTTCGCTTCAGGCCAGACTCCTTGATGTAACAGTTGTGACTACTGCCTGCAGTCCAGTGATCCGGAGTTCGATTCCAGAATTTTGTTTCCCTCAAAAAATTTATGTTCCCTCCGAATTAAAAAAAAAACACGTGAGACGGGCGATTTCGGCCCAACCCAGGCTGGGTGAGATTAATGTAGGTAGCTCGTACGATTCACAGTGAATGGAGAGTTATAGCTCAAACCCCCCATCCTGAATAACTCAAAGGAAGTTAAAACCAAATAGTATCTTAAAATAGTTAAAACCAAACCTCTCCTCAGAAGTTAGACTTAGCTTATAGGAAAATGTATTGTTTATAATATCATTCTTGTACAAATAAATAGAAGTATTCAATTCAATTCAAATATCTAATATCAATGGACATGAAAGGAGCTTTGGATCTGGGCGTTCATAATTTCATATAATCCTCTCACCACCGTGATAATCTGATAATATAGATTCTATCTCACGGACACGGAATTATTTTTTATATATTTTTTCTTTAGAATCCGCGACTTAATTGAGGAAAATTTTATCTTATAAGGAAAGTTTTATCCACCAAACCAGGTTAGGTATCATGCAAAAATGTAAATTTATTCATTCACATGAGACAATGACTGGCAGGGAATTTTCAATCGGTTAAAGAAGATTAAAACTACGTTAACAAGGAAAATTACATACGACTTTGTGATGAGTGGAATTCGACTCTCACGACTTTAAATACGTCAGTGTGAGTGCCATAGCGATCCATATGGCTCAACCACTGTCAGCAAAATCCTGATCAAGCTTTCTAGTGCAAGTGCTTCTCACGTTTCAGATTGACTAGCAAGAAATTCGGTCAAGTAAGTAGTGTTTTCTTTTACTATTGATATTTATTTACAGAGGAGTCTTAACAATCAGAGTCCTTGCTCTTTGAGAGTGTTTTGTGTACATATTGAAGTCTAATACATCTACTCATGAAAGTGAAATCCCATCGACATACATAGAGGCATATTTCAGGTCAGACCTTAAATGTTAGTGTAAGTACATGTTAAATATAAATAAATATTTCTTATATCACAATTTTAGTGGGTAGTGCAGAGTTATAGAATTTTTCTATACTTTGAATATCCTAATTTTGTATTTTTCCAAGCCGCTAAGCTGCTCACATTAAGCAGCTAGCTACTCATTTTTACTCAGTACCCCATGTACCTACAGAGCAAAAAAATACTGGCCTGCTAGGAATCGAACCCAGGTCACCGTACGTGCAAGCCTAGTGCGATACCCACTTTGCCATGATGACTGATGACCATAATGTTATTTTCACCGGATTAAAAAAGAAAAGAGGTCATTAACCTCAGACAGATGATGGTGGAAGTGAGGACGAGGAGAGAAGATAGGAAAAACGTGAGAGATAGACAAGGAAAGGAATAGGATGAGAGAAACAGAAGATGAGAGTGAAAAGAAAGACAGGGAAACAGGGAGAGGCAGATGGGAGGGACGAGACATAGAAATCGTCGCTTTCGGGGCTAAAGCTCCTATGTGTCAATTTTTTCGATATTCAGTTTTTGGTATTTTCAGATCCTGTTGAAAATAATAGTAAAGGCTGAAACAGGATTAAATTGAAGGACTGCCCTCAAATCGGGCTATAGTGCGCTGTGATCGGTTGAAACTCCTACTTGAGAGGGTCTGGCTTATCTTAAATTTAATCCTGTTTCATAATTCGGCCGTAAATATAATAAGGGCAAAGCATTAAGGTTTTATTGATATCACAAACATGTCACCTATATTTTAGCTTTAAATTGATGAGTTTGAATTCAAAATAACCTTTGTCTGACAGAAACCATTTGTCTGACAGAGTATTTATTATTATAGACTGGTTGGAGTTCCACAAGAGGAGCACCAATCATCACACCAACCTCTAAATAGATCTATTGTGACCAATTGATTCTATTTGGTTTTAACGTCCTGATTTGAAGTAGTCAGGACGGGGGTTTTACCCTCCATTCGCTAGGAATCGTACCAGCTACCCACATTAACCTCACCCAGCCTGGGTAGGGCCGGAGATACCAGCCTCACGTGTGCGGAGGGAACAGAATTTTCTTCGAAAAGTCAGCCCCAACCAGGAATCGAACTCGGGATCTCTGGACTACGGGCAGTAGTCACAACCATTACGCCACGGAGGCTGGGAAACTGACAGAGTAGGTACTCAAGAATTTCAGTTTCTTGATCTGGTTCCATTTTTTGAAAACATTAAACACATATTTTTAAATTTCATAATTCAGAAAAATAGATTTTTTTTCTTCTCATTTTTATACAGTTTTTCACATACAGTAAAAAAACACTGCCAATTATGGACACAATACTTCCTCGTGATTGTTTCACATTGTGTACACGTGCGAATTTTGAGTTTTTATACTAAATTACTTGTATCTCCGAAACAGCTGAGCCGATTTTCTTCAAATTTGTATTATATGGTAGAAAACCGTTTTTTCTACATTCTAGATTCTACAAAAAATTCTGTAACGGCAAGTCGTGTCCCTTATTTTTTTACTTTTTTGTCCAAAATTTTGGATTTTATTAAATATCAGAGTCAAATTATAATTAATTAAAAAGAAAATATAAAAAGCCTGTGTAAAACAATAATATGCATATACATACAAAATTTCATCAAAATCGGGTGTACCGTTCACGAGATATAAGCATTTAAGTAAAAAGTTAGTGGTCAGGCGCATGGTCTCTTTCACCCAGAGCCGCTAGTACGAGTTCGATGAATTTAAAATGGGACCATCTACAGAATGTCTCCTAGATGTGTGCAAAATTTCATTAAAATCGGTCGAGTAGTTTCCGAGATTTGCGCGTTACAAGGAATCGTTTTAACAGACAGACAGACCGACAGACCGACAGACGGACACAAAACCAAATTTACTCAGGAGGTTATGAAACGTCCAGAAATATGAAAAAAATTGAAATCGGAGCAAAAAAATATTTTTTTTTTACAAAAACGAACACAATACTTCCGATTTCTAATATTAGAAATTTCTCGGAAGTAATACAGTAAAAAATTCTGGGAACACAAGCGACGCGACGTTTCAAGTTATCGAGAGTTTCGAGCTATCGCGATTTAGAATAAGGAGCGAAAATCGACAAGGGCCGAAGAATTATTTCGAGTAATGTAGAAAAAGCTTCTGCAGTAGAATCCTTCAACAGAACCAACTTGCTAGATTGTTGGGTTGGGTGGAAGAGATTGCCATAGGCAATAACCCCGCCCTTTAGTTAGGACATATTTATGTATATATTTTGTTTTTTTTTTCTGTTTATATTAATTTTGTCAATTTTGTATTTTAATTTTTACTTTCCTTATCTATAATAAGGAAAGTATTGTATTCGTCGAAAATTTGACCTACCCAGTTTTTCATATTTCTGGACGAATCATAGCCTCAGGATACCAAAAAAGTTGTTTTCAGCCATTGGTCCGTGCGTCTGTCTGTCTGTGTGTGTGTGTGTGTGTGTGTGTTGTAAACAGGATATCTCGAGAACGGTAAGAGCTAGAGACTTGAAATTTGGTATGGTAATTCATTTTATACACTAGACGAACCATGAAACTTTTGGTTGAAATCGGCCGCATTCTGCGGCCGCAGGGCCGCAAATATTAGCCGCAAGCGCCGCTTCTTTAAATTGGTTAAAGATACAAAAAAAGTTTGAGAACAACATTTTCTCGGATTAAAAAAATAATAGGGGTCTATTCTCATCATTTTTTTGATATCTTGAACTTTTTGGAACCCGGCCTCAATTTACCGGTATTTTGGGGGGACCCGCTTGGACTAACTTTTTTATTATTTACCCCAGATGGGGGTTGCGACATATCAAATCCAATGATTTTAAGGTGCTGATTACGAATTACGCACTGATTTTTAACCATCTGTTACCGTTGAGTCACTAGAGGCGGAATTCAACTTCTTTTTGGGGGATAAGGAAAGTCGTGTGATGTTTACACCAGATTTTTACCATTATTTGTTTGTACATAATTATGTTCTTCTTATAAAGCGTTTCGTAATAATAATAATGTAGAAAGTTTTGTCCGTACAACGACGAAAAAGCGAATGAGAAAAGACGCAAAGAGGATGTGAAATGTGGAACGAAAGTGAGAGGAGAATAAATGGGAGATGGACAAGGACACGCGGGTGTGGGGGGGGGGGGGGGGTTGATGTGAATAGGCACAAGGGAGAACTTTGAGGCTGCGCCTTTGCGCGCTTTCCTCCGCTGATCAATACAGTACCAAGCTCAACAGTGTTTGCATTGTCGTAGTCGGGAAGAGAGGATTTGCCGCATAATTGTGTCGGTAGTCGGTGCCATATCCATCGGGAGGGAAGTCTAGCAGGGTGGTTCCTTAGAAGTGTGTTTATGGGTTGAAAGCGGGTCTTTGGAGAGTGTCGTACGCAGCGATTTCCAATAACTGCTTGACAAAGGTCGCTGATAACTTCCTCATAAGGAGGGTGAAAGTTGACGTCTGAATCTTTGAATAACTACCATTCGGGTAAGTTGATTTCCATCGGGAGGGAAGTCTTGCAGGGTGGTTCCTTGGAAGTGTGTTTTTGGGTTGAAAGCGGGTTTTTGGAGAGTGGAAGCGATTTTCAATAACTTTTTGACAGAGGTTGCTGATAACTCCTCCGTAAGGAAGGTGAAAGTTGACGTCTGTAGCTTTGAATAACTACCATTCGGGTAAGTTGATTTCTATTGGGAGGGAAATCTTGTAGGGTGGTTCCTTCGAAGTGTGTTTTTGGGTTGAAAGCGGGTCTTTGGAGAGTGTCGTACGTAGCGATTTCCAATAACTTCTTGACAAAGGTCGTGGATAACTTCTTCATAAGGAGGGTGAAAGTTGACGTCTGAATCTTTGAATAACTACCATTCGGGTAAGTTGATTTCTATCGGGAGGGAAGTCTTGCAGGGTGGTTCCTTGGAAGTACGTTTTTGGGTTGAAAGCGGGTCTTTGGAGAGTGTCGTACGTATAGCGATTTCCAATAACTTCTTGACAAAGGTCGCGGATAACTTCTTCACAAGGAGTGTGAAAGTTGACGTCTGTATCTTTGAATAACTACCATTCGGGTGAGTTGATTTCCAACGGGAGGGAAGTCTTGTAGGGTGGTTCCTTAGAAGTGTGTTTTTGGGTTGAAAGCGGGTCTTTGGAAAGTGTCGTAGGGAGCGATTTCCAATAACTTCTTGACAAAGGTCGCGGATAACTTCTTCATAAGGAGGGTAAAAGTTGACGTCTGAATCTTTGAATATCTTCTTCTGTTCGGGTAAGTTGTTTTCAGCACGCGGCAAATGTTTCCGAAACTACATTTTATCCTAGTCTGTCTGTCCCAGTAGCTCAGTGGTCAAGGCGTCTGACTGGTAATCCAGAGGTCGCGGGTTCAAAAAACCCAGCCGGGACATGACAAGTTACCCTCTAATCGTCCTAATCGGGCAGTATAAGTAAGTCGATATTATTATTATTTCCCAAAATGGCCGGCATTTAAGTATTCCGTCTTTTTTATTTCATTATACATATTATATTAAATTTGTAGAACACTCTGAGTGGCTATGGAATGAATTTATTATAATGTCCTCGAATTTTGAATCTAAACTGTTCGAAGCAAGGTTTCAATAAGTCGAATTCGATCTAATTTTTGATTCTAAAGATCCAAAATGTTGAAAAGTTATCATCATTTGTGTTAATCACTTGTTAAAAGTTATCATATTTGTGTTAATCACTTTCGTAATATTAAAACTACTCAAAGCAGCTTTGCTAGATCTGGGACCTGAACCACCGACCTCCGGGTTACAAGTCCGCCGCCTTATCGATCAAGCTACTGAGGTCGGTTAAAATGTTGCACTGAGTGGGATCCGACACTTATTATTCATTTCTGTATGGTAGTCACCGTGGCCAAATAAGATACCCACTAAAATTATGATGTACCTAAAACTAATAACACAAAGAAATATATTTATTTTTTTGAGGCTACATTTTTCAACATGTTGCTGTGGAAACCATGGGTGCTTGGAGCGTTTAATCTAAAAAATCGTTAGACCATTTAGAAAAAAAATTGATTGGAATTACGGGTGATCCCCGTTCCAATCATTTTCTTTATCAAAAAATTGGTCTAGCCATTCAAAGAGGAAATTCTTCTTGCATCCTCGGCTCCCTTCCAGAAGGACGGTCACTAGGAGAAGTATTTTATATTTGAAAAATAAAACATTAATTACTGAACCCTCATGAAAAAAATTACTACTTATTTGCTCCTATTCTATTCCTATTCCTCAGAGAGCACCTTTTCTAGTATTCCCAACACCCAGTAGCTTACCCCCTCTGCCCGATCAATATGGGTAACTCTCATCTTCTCTCAGAATCTGGCTCACCAGTGACATTTCTTCTGGTTCAGTAAGCCACACAACCGACCGAGTCTTTGTCAGTTCCTTTCCATTTTCATACGGTATCGTCCAGTGACCGTTGAGAACCAAATTTTCATTTCTTTGAGTACGAGTAAAAAAATACAATACTTCCGATTTCTAATATTAAAAATTTATCGGAAGTAAATAGTGGAAATATTCTCCAAAAAGTGGAAATATTTTTGTCTGATCAAAAACTTCATTTTAATTCATGAAAATTTCTGAAAAAATCTATCAAAATGTGTAAACCTAAAAAATAGTTTTAGTTAAAAAATAAAGAGGTGAGTTTTATATTTCCTTGAGGTCGGTACCAACCGGTGATCTTCTTCTTCTTTTATTTTGTCTTTAATACCGCTCAAGCGGGGTTGACATTTCTTCCCAGTTGTCTCCTTGTAGCCTGATCAAGAGACCCATCGCCCGTGAATCCTTTTTTCAGTAGGTCTTGATTTCTATTGTTTTCCATCTCTTCTTTCCTTAGAAGCCCACATTTTTTGTATTAGCTTAGGGAAAGTGTTGCTTTGTAAACTACGAGGTCTGTCCCGAAAGTTCGTATAAAAGTGTTATGGGAAGGCTGGAAGGCTAAGTGGGGAGGCCAGGTGGGCTGCATCCCCTTCTATAACACCCAAACAATGCTCAGTGTGCGCCCGACCACCGTACGAAAAGAACTGGTTCGTCCCGGTACCTGTGAAGTGACCCCTCTCTCTACCACTCGTCGGCATGGAGCTCTCAGTCATTCAAGAACATCATCAAATTTCTCGTGAAACTCGGCAAGAATGGCCGCGAAATTTTTAATGATCTCAACCGAGTTTATGGAGATGATGCCTTCAAGGAACCAAAAGTCCACAAGGGGTTAAAAAGATTTTGTGAGGGCCGAGAAAGTCTCGAAGATGACCCTCGGTCAGGACGTCCTTCCACGTCCAGCACTTCTGACAATGTGGAAAGAATTCGATCTTGTGTCTTGCAGGACCTTCGTTTAATTGTCAGACAGGTGTCTGAAGAGCTTTCTTTGAGTTCGGCTGGATTTGGCGCGAGAGGGGCGGTGGATCCTCCACCACGACAATGCCCCCGCTCACACCTGTCTCGTTGTGCGTGAGTTTCTGGCTGCCAATTCGATCATAGCGACTGAACACCCCCCTTATTCAACGAATTTGGCACCTTGTGACTTCTTTTTATTCACAAAAACAAAATTGGTACTTCGGGGGCGGTATTCGGGGGACGTTGAGGCCATTAAAGCAGCAACGACGAGTCAGCTGAGAAGCCTTCAAACTGAGGGCTTTCAAGGAGCCTTCAAACAGTGGAAACGGCGATGGCAGAAGTGCATTGTGTCCCAGGGAGAGTATTTTGAAGGACTCAAAATTGAATGACCCGATTAATTGTAAAATAAAAATTTTATCTCACTTTTATACGAACTTTCGGGACAGACCTCGTATATGTATATTGATTCTAAATAAAACAATTTATCTTATCTTATCTTTGGTCTTCCTTTCCTTTTCATCCCTCGACTGCAATTTTCTCAACTTTCTTACCAATGTAGTTTTCATCCCTTCTCTTCCCCCCGGTGATAGGTAAAGTATTTTATGTATGTCTGTAATATATTTTGGTACTAGCAGGCCGCGAGGGCCCATGACATCCAGTTTACTTTATCCTAATAATAATGATAATATATGTATGTATGATTTTCTTTGTGGTGAAGCACAAGGACTATTCATAATTTTTGTGGGTAGCGCAGCATTAGTAAGAGCCTCCTTCACATTTCAAATTATTCTATTACATTAATTTCTTTTTACTCTGGTAATGCCGCCACTGGTCGTTACTCATACAAAAGTAACTACTCATTTTTCCTCACGAGGTATGAGTGGACCCCGAATATCCAAGTACAGAGAAGAAAAAATTCTGCCCCGCTGGGAATCGAACCCAATGCGTGTAATGCCTAGCGCGCTATCTCACTCTGCCAAGGTGACTAATAATGATAATGCTTTTTCTTTGTGTTATTATGTCACAATTTTAGTGGGTAGCGCAGAATCATAGGACTTTACCACTTTAATATACAATATCTTGTATTATTTTATTTTGCCTATGATTCCGCCACTGGTCGCTGCTTCACATCAAAGCAGCTACTCATTTTTCCTCACGAGGTATGAGTTATCCTATTATTTTCTTCATTTAGTTTCTTATGATCCAGTCCTTCTTGGTCTTTTTGCGCTTGGTGCATCTTGGAATAAATTAAATGTGTACATTCCATGTACTTCTTCTTTGTGTTAGGTGAGGTATTTAACTTATTTTCAAAGGTAGCTACGTTTTTTTGTTCCGAAAAGTCCGAGTAGAAAGAATCTATTCCATCAAACTTCTTCAAAATGTTGTGTGAACTTAAGAAATAGTTTTTTTTTTCAAATATAAAAAAGATGATTTTTTACTTTCCTTATCCTATAATAAGGAAAGTATTGTATTCTTTATATATAGGCTTTCTTTTTTATGGCAGGATTTTTTTGTTTTTGAAAATGTTAATCTTATGGCAGGATTCTTACTGGAGTGAGCTCTTTTATATTTTCTTGTGTTCAAATGTTGTGGTGGTGAGGTCAGAGGCTCTACCTACTAAACAAGAAGGCGTGGGTTCATATACCTAAGACCATTGAAAACTGAGTTTTTATTTTCCTTGTAACTCCTTTCGACGGCATTTTTCGAAAAATCATCAAAAAAAAAAAAAAATCTGTAATTTTCTATTTTAACTTGTACACTTTGTATACGTACTCTGGTTTTTATCAAATTTCCGCTTTCCTTTCAGTCGTAACTCCCAAGGGGACTGGATGATAAGGATGAGTCTCCAGTTTTTCAATTCAAGTCAATCTGTGATGGCGAAAATGTACCACTATTATCGATGGACCCAGGAAGTCTCAGGTAACGATGTTTAAAAGTAACGATGTTAAAAAGCAAAAAATCATTTTTGTTTTAATCAAAATTTCTCAAAACTAGCCTTACTAACAGGCGCGGCCGGTGCTAAGGAGCTGCGGAACTGCAGCACCCCCAGACAAAAAAGGAAAAGAGACGATTTTCACAAGTCCTAGTTCGTGCACAATTATCACACATTTCAAGAATAATTATTGCATAATTATTATGATGGGCATAGTAGACAAACCCAAACTCTTTGGATACTGAAATGGATACGGCTCTATTTAGCTGCTGAGTCAACATCTGATTAGCCAGCGACGCGTCGATGGCACAATGAATACACCAGTTCTAGTTCTGTCACTGAAGTTAAGCAACGTCCAGCGAGGCTAGGACTTTGATGCGTAAACTTCAATCTCGAATCCTCGTGATGCTGACTATACCTGGCCCCACTGAGGCTGGTGAGGTTAATTTGAGTAGCTGGTTTGTGAGTATCTCGTGAATGAAGGCTAAAATCGCCGTCATGATATAACCATGCTGTTGAAAGCGACGTTAAACCCACTTCCCCAAAAAGCAGCTATTGTAGACGCTTGTGTGGTATGTGTTTTAGCCTGTCCATTACGTATTCCGTCTCCCCCGTAATGGGCGAGAAGTGACACAGTTCTTTCCATTTAGGAGCTGTGTCCACCGGGTCAACATCGAAACGAAAGCGTTTGTCCTGCTTTTTTTGGCTTTCTTTAACACTTTCATCGCCAAAGCATATTTATAGATTTTACCTCATACGCCCAAGCGAAGTCATCCAGATCTTACGATGTAAGACGTATACGTCTTACGGGGCCCCAGCGGAAACTAGTGTCAGACGTATACTTCTTAAGGGGCCCCAGCGGAAACTAGTGTAAGACGTATACGTCTGACGTGGTGATGAAAGTGTTAAAGTGGCAGGGTTCTCACATGTGAGCTCTTCCACTCAACCACGCTTCTCATTTCCAGACGAAAGAACCAGAGGTTGGCTCATGGTGGATTCTCCGGTGCCGACGATAGCATACACGATCCTGTACCTCGGAATCGTCAGCATAGGACCCCGGCTGATGAGGTCTCGGAAACCGTACAAGCTGACCACTGTGCTGGTGCCCTACAACCTGATGATGTGTCTGCTCAACTTGTACATCGCTATCGAGGTGAGTCACTGAGGGTGGAAGCACTAGGGCAAGGTGGGGAAATACTGCGCAGGAGGGTAATTCTGCGCACCCGAGTATCACCAGCTTCAGATGGAGATATCAAAATATAAACTGATGATGTGTCTGCTCAACTTGTACATCGCTATCGAGGTGAGTCATTGAGGGTGGAAGCACTAGGGCAAGGTGGGGAAATACTGCGCAGGAGGGTAATTCTGCGCACTCCAGTTTCACCAGCCTCAGATGGAGATATCAAAATATAAACTGATGATGTGTCTGCTCAACTTGTACATCGCTATCGAGGTGAGTCACTGAGGGTGAAAGCACTATATCTCGATAACGACATACATCTAGCGTTGATGGCGCGTCCAATACACCAGTTCTCGTAGAATCACCGAAGTTGAGCAAAGTCCAGTGAGGTGAAGACTTCGTTGTGCTGGCATTCCGGCCCAACCCAGGCTGGGTGATGTTAATGTGGGAAGCAGGTTTCTGATTTTTCCCGCGAATGGAGGGTAACACCCCCGTCGTGATATGACCATGCACTTAAAAGCGACGTTAAACCCAAACTAAAAAAAATCGAATAACCCCGCCCTTTAGTTAGGACATATGTTTCAAATATTTTCTATTCTTCTTCATTTTTATTGTATATATTGTTTTTTTCATTTTTTCACTGTTAAAATTATTATTTATATGTACATACTGTCCTTTTGTATCTAATAAAGAATTGTATAATAATAATAATGTTTGAATAGATACTTTTTCTTGTTGAAAATTTAACGTTCTACAAAATTGTGTGGAGCAACTTGTGCCATAAGATGAAAGGAAAAAAAAAAGATATTGAGGAAAAATCTGGTGAAGGGCCAACATTTTGCTTGTACATCGTTGGTGTAATCTTTTTTTAAAATAACTTTTTTCTTCCAGTTATTGGTAGCATCCACCCGCCTGAAGTATAGCTACGTGTGTCAACCTGTGACGTATGTCAACACTGCAGAAGAGTTGAGGGTAAGTCGTGTCCATTAATTAAGTCCCAATTTTACTAAGGGCGGAATTAATAGACGTTTTTGTAATACCTCTGTGGCGCGGATTGCGTACTGTGTAAGATAGGGAAAACCAACGCTTAGCAATGACTTGAGATATAGAATTTGTCTATTAATTTCGCCCTAAATCATGTATCGGTGTTAAGAGTGTTTGGAGCGCTGCTCTAGTATTCCATCTACTTTAGGGATCTGTATTATCTGTAAGTTCGGAACCAACACAATGTATGGACTTAAAAAAACGAGTGTTTTAAAGCTCATTCATTTTGTAGCCAACAACTCTTGCAGACGCTTGTGGTTTGTGTTGTAGCTTGCCCATTCCGTAGTATGCCTCCCCTCTGATGGGCGAGAATTAAGTGACATAAAGCCTGCCTTTTGCGTGATGGGTCAATACGAGCGCAACGAAAAGTATACGTTCAGTATATTTTTAAAACAACAGACTGTAAAAAATTTTTGTATACACATTTTTGTCGTTTCTGGGGTTTGAGCTTGATATTGTGAATAGTAACCCATCCGAGTCCTAGCCTCGCTGGACGTTGTTTACCTTCAGACACTGAATGTGAACACTAGTTTCAACGAGGCATCGACGCTGGCAAATAAACAGAGTGAGTATTTTAAATAATACCGGTTGATTTATGTAGTAACGAGCGTCAGAGCTCTTTGTACAATATAACAATATTTATAACAAAAATCAATCGCTAGATATACAAAAAAACGCAACACATACTTACATGGTAAATGGTAATCGAAAGACAGGTATTGTATTTTTTTTAGGAATGTATTGAATTTCATTCTACAGTTTTTTCATTACAATCCCCTTGAAGTACAATATCTTTTGTACTTTTAGGGGGTAGATCATATTTTATCTTCTTATATTATATTTTTCTTAAAAGTACAATATCTTTTGTACTTTTAGGGGGTAGATCATATTTTATCTTCTTATATTATATTTTTCTTAATCTTGTATTTTTATGAATATTATGTCTCCTTTTTACTTTTTATTCAATTTTATTTCATTTATTATTTTCTTCTTAATTAAATTTAATGTTTCGGCCATGCCTTCAGATTGCCAACGCAGTGTGGTGGTACTACTTCTCCAAGCTACTCGAGTTCTGTGATACCTTCTTCTTCATCCTGCGCAAGAAGGATGCGCAGCTCACCTTCCTACACGTGTACCACCACAGCTCTATGTTCTTCCTATGGTGGATTGGCATCAAGTGGGTCCCCTCTGGGTCCACCTTTCTTCCCGCCATGGTGAACAGCTTCATTCACGTCCTCATGTATTCCTACTACGCATTGGCTGCCCTGGGACCCCACATAGCCAAGTATCTGTGGTGGAAGAAGTACCTCACCATACTCCAGTTGGTAAGTTTTGGTGAAGTGGTTAACGCGCTAGTCTGGTAATACAGGTAGTGTGGGAATCCGTTGGTTCGAATCCTACTCAATTCATGAATTTTTCCTCTTTAATTTGAATATTTATTTAAAGAGAGGTCTGTAACATTCAGAGTCCTCCTTGCCCCTGGTAAGTTTTGGTGAAGTGGTTAACGTGCTAGTCTGGTAATACAGGTAGTGTGGGAATCCGTTGGTTCGAATCCTACTCAATTCATGAATTTTTCCTCTTTAATTTGAATATTTATTTAAAGAGAGGTCTGTAACATTCAGAGTCCTCCTTGCCCCTGGTAAGTTTTGGTGAAGTGGTTAACGCGCTAGTCTGGTAATACAGGTAGTGTGGGGATCCGTTGGTTCGAATTCCATCCAGTGGATGAATTTTTCCTCATTTATTTGAAAATATGACCACATAGTAATAAGACTCTGAGGGTTAGGTGGTAGAAAGTGCTTTGAGTATTAACCTCGCCCGGTTGTTATCTTCCACTAAAGAGTATTATTATTATTATGAGTTTAAAAAAATGTCCTAACCACGGAGGAATAAGTACCTACCTAATTCGTAATACTTCAAAACTGTCCCGTAAAATCGGGCATCTTGGGTAGTTTTAAAACAGAGAAAACAATTACAAATTAATTTTTCTCCATCCGATTCTCTTCCAGATCCAATTCACCACTGCCCTCATTCTAGGGATCAACGGAATCAAATCGGGCTGTGACTTTCCTCTTTGGATGCAATACCTCCTTGTCTTCTACATGATCACATTCATCGTTCTCTTTGGAAACTTCTATGCGAAAGCCTACGTCCAGAAGGTTAGTGAGAAGCATAGATTTGGAAAGTAGTTGACAGAAGGTTTGTGGGAAGCATAGATTTAGAAAGTAGTTGACAGAAGGTTAGTGAGAAGCATAGATTTAGAAAGTAGTTGACAGAAGGTTTGTGAGAAGTATAAATTTAGAAAGTAGTTAACGAACTTTTTTTAACGATGTATTGCATTTTGTATTTGTAAACCAGCTACCCGGGCACATTCAGCCTGAGTGGGGCCGGGAATACATCACGAGGGTTCGACATTGAATGGTCACTCATCCAAGCCCTAACCTCGCTGGACGTTACTTAACTTCAATGACAGAGAACTGGTGTATTCAATGTGCTATGGACGCTGGCTGCCAAAATAAATTTTCTTCTTGATAATCGTATTATGCCCATATTGCCCATGCAGTTGAAAGCGAAGTAAAAACAAACAAATAAAATATTATCATTTTTTTCTTTCTTTTCCCCAGGGCAATAAAGCACAGAAGTCAAAAGCTGAGGTGACCACAGTTAGTAATAAAAACAGCAGTCAAGAAATCATGGAAGGAAATAAGAAGTCCCAGTAAACCAAACGAAAGTTCTGACCCGGAGGTTGCGGGTTCAAATCCCGGACGGAGCGGAAATTTCTGACCGAAATTTTCCATTCCCAAATGGCATGAATGTAAAGGTAAAGTGCATTGAAGTAATGCGAAAGCGGTTCCGGGGCACACTTACCTTTTTTTTTTTAAAAAAAAATGAAAGTTCATTATGCCAGAACCAAAAATGGTGTATCATCATTGGATTTTGTAAATAGTAGCTCTAAGTCTAGATAGTATGATTCTTTTGTTATTAAGTCAGGAGCAATATTAAGGTAAGGACAAACAGTAAGGTCAATTATTATTGGTACACTATTGATTAAAATAAATGTTTATTAAATAGGACTTGTTTTTTCTCCCCTAGGACTAATATGCCCGGGTCGAGACTGCTAGGTCCCAGCTCATGTAGATTTAGCGTCACGTGATCAATTTGGAACTCCGTGATCGGTGAAAAATTGAAAATTTATCAACATAAATCTACATAAGCTGGGACCCAGCAGTCTCGACCCGGCCATTAGAGTAACAAGACCCCTCATTACACGAGCTTAGGACGAAATTATAGACAAATTCTATAGCTCAAGTCATTGCTAACCCTCGGATTTCTCTATCTTACACAGTACTCAATCCGTGACTTAGCTCCACAGAGGTATAACAAAAACGTCTATTAATTCCGCCCTTAGTTTTTCGCTTCAAATAAAAACTTAAAATCCGTTTCTGGTATTTATGAAAACAATTTTCTACTACAAATAAGCAGTGTTTTACTATAGAAGATCAGACTTGAGACACTGTTCATACAGTTCGCAATCAAACTATTGTCCTCCGAGAATCTCACTTGAACAGTAGCTATAGGATCGGACGTTTAAAATTTGGAAGAACCAATTCTACCGAGTGATTTAGCATAAAAAACCACACTGATTTGATGTATCACACTCTAGGTTTTAACACTTTTTCCCGAAGAAGTGCTGGGTTAATCAAATATCCGTTTGATCAAAGTATCGAGTGAGGGGTCAATTATGTGTAGAATTTAACGTAGATTTCGAATATTAAATATGAAAAGGGGGTTCTATTTAAAAAAATGGAAAGTTGATGCCTCTTTCACTACTTTTGAGACACCCTGTAGAAATTCCAATTCCACCAAAAAATGCGTTAGATTCGTTAGAACTTCATACAAATTTTCACGACCTCTGGAATCTTTGGATTCACAGAGTGCCGCCTTTACCACTGAGCTACCAGGACAGTAAATATGATATACATTTCTAGTCAGGCACGCGCTGGTATGGCTGCATAAAGTCCTGCTAGAATTTTAAAAAGTCATCAAAATTTCAAGTCAAAATTGTAGGAAGAAATTGATATCCATCCAAGGCGTTTGAACGACTATTGGACGAACTCAAGAAGAGTGTGGATTAAGAAAGAGACAAAAAATTTGCAAGGCAAAATGTTTGCGAAATAAAAAATTAATAATATACTTTTAGTTCAGGTTTTATTGCTATAACTTCATCCAAATCTTTATCTCTAACGAGATACACTCACCATTTGATTCTAAAACACTTAAGACAATATGTGTAAAATTTTCATTTACAATATTTGTAAATATATACTTTTCTATGAATTTTATTGTTCTTTTGTATGATAATTTCCGTAGTACACAGTAGATCACACGTAATATTTACATGTTTATTCGTAAATATGTAAAGTTAAATAAATGGAAATTTTTATAGACCTTCTTTAACTGTAAATATTATTTGTTTTACATTCATTTATTTTCTTGATTCATAGCTTTTTTATTATTTGACGGTGGACAAAAATAACCCATAGAGCCCATTTTCATTTCGAAGCCATGAAAATGCAGCCACTGCACGCTCTTTTAGTTCTTTAAAGTTAAAAGTACAATATCATATAAATTGATGAATACTATTTTTGAACTAAAATATGGAAGTAGGAATGTTAGAACTGAAAACATCAACCATCAGGAAGAGGTTGACCAATCATCATCATAGGGTGGCGTCATTGTGAACGATGGTAGCCCGACAGTGGAGCATGACTCAGCACTTCTACGACTGTCTTTACAAGGAGGCTCATAATTGACAAGGGCCCCCAGAACCAAGCCAATGCTGGTCTACCCCCTGTTTATAGTCCCCCAGCTAGACTGCTGGTCTACTCCCTGTTTATAGTCCCCCAGCCAGTTGACCTATGCCGACCCCAAGTAGGTTTCGGAAAAGACAAACTGAAAGTGCACCTACTGCTTGGAAAAATGAAAACTTACTGCCGATAAATAATACATGAATGGGTGGTATATTCTACTATATACATAAAATACATCAAAAAACACCTATACATTAGAATTCTACATAATATTTACAATTAGTATCATTTTTGTATATATTTCACTGAGACAAGCAAAAAGAAAAGAAAAAAAAGATGAGTGTTTCACAGTTTTTTTATTTCGTAGCCATGAAACAGGAGCTACTGTAGACGCTTGTGGTCTGTGCTGTAGCCTGCCCATCCCGAAGTATGCCTCCCCTTTGATGGGGAGAAGTGACACAATACTTCCCATTTAGGTGCTGGGTCAACATGAGCGCACCGGAAGGTATCCCTTACAAACAAATGTAACCTTATTTTGAATACAATTTTTTGTCGGTGCGGGGGTTCGAACCCGAGACCTTCCGCATGGCAAGCGAGTGCTTGACCACTGAGCTATTCGTGCGCTCAGATTCTGCAGTGACGATCATTTAGCATCTAAGGTTCGATCTCAAGTTGAACTTCCTGGTTCTCTAGTACAGCGGTACTCTTGGTAGAGGACTAGATGATTAAAGTGCTAGGAGTGGACTGGAATCGTGAGACGCGAACGTCCCAAATTTATACTACTCATTTTTCCTCACGAATAATGAGTGGACCCCGACATCCAATGGAGTCGTTTACGAGCCCATAATGAGTTCCTTTTCACTGAAACGTATTTAGATACTGGCACTGCTAAAATTATTATATGATGAAGGTAATTAATCTCATGTTTAACTCAATAGATTGATAGAAGAATAAATTAATAAATAAGTAGAACCTCGACGCAAATAATTATTCGGTATTACAAGAGAGAAAAAAAGAGGTTTAAACCATCGGGTCAGTCAGGATTTGAGAAGGAAAAAAAAAAAAAAAAAAAAAAAAAAAAGAGCCGTGACACAAGAAAGTAACTATTAGGAATAAATTAATATCGAGTTTAAATCTACCGGGGACAATCGGGTTTTGAAAAAAAATAAGCCTCTGAACTCAAAAAAAAAAAAAAAAAAAAAATACAAGGGCAAAAAAAAAAAAACGAGTTTAACTCTACCGGGTGGATCAGGATTAGCGCATGCAGGAGGAGCCACAGCTCGCACCAGAAGACCTCTTGCTGGTGTGCTCGCACTGCTGTCTCTGCTGTTATCCCGGGAAGTCAAACGACGGCACATCGTCGAACAGTGCCTGCTGCCCTGGCTGCGGCTGCTGCATGCCCATCATCTGCTGCTGCCGGTACTGCTGCTGCGGCGGTGCCTGATGCTGCAGCAGGTTCCTCAGGCCCGGATTGTTGGGGGGCATGGTGGGCCGCATCATCCTCTGCTGCGGCCCCAGGCCCCCCGGCCGCTGCATTTGCTGCTGGAGCTGCGCGCGCATCTGTTTCTGCTGCTCCATCTCCATCTGCACCTTCAATTCAATTCAATTTTTTTTTTTTTTAAGCTTTATTAGGAGGACAAACAGGCAACAGTATAAAATTAAGAAAAGAAAGGAAAAAAAAAAAAAACAAACAAAATGACAAAATAAATAAGTAAAAAAGAAAATAACAATAATGTCCTACCTAAAGGGCAGGGTTATTGCCTGTGGCAATCTCTTCCACCTAACCCTTTATACATGAAATTTATATTTATACATGAAATACGTTGTATTTATACATGAAATACATAAATGTATAAATACAACGTCACAATTAGATATATAGTAGTAAAAGAAATAAAGAAAAAGGTTAGAGATAAGTTAAAAAAGAAAATAAAAATAATAAATATAAAAGTAGGTACCTAAATCAAAAGATATTAATATGTAAAATAAAAGCTAAAATGAAATTGACAGTATTAGGGTAGGGTAATATTGATTTGATCAAAACTGACAACGTGTTCTCAAAATGAGTTATCATCAATATGTATAGGTATTTTGTCAAATTTGTATATATGTCAATAATAATAAATTAACTGTCAATATCTACAGATGTCTTATTTTGTACATTTATATTTTGTAAAGATATAAATAATATTTCATAGGCACTATTAGTAAATGAATAAATTATTCATAAATAGTTCAGCTACTGTTTTAATTTATAAGAATGTCTTGGAGATAGTAATTATGCCAATGATAAAACTATAATAGGGTATAGGTAGCTAATACATAATTATTCAATTGTCAACTTCATAAAATATAATAAACATTATCTAGCATTCTGTACAGTGTCATATTTGATAACCGCAAATTGTAAGAATCTCTTGAAAACAATAGTTATGTCAATGATTTAGAAACTATATTAATTAAAAACTATCATCGTAATTCTGGCATTCCGGCCCAACCCAGGCTGGGTGAGGTTAATGTGGGTAGCAGGTCTGTGAGTTTCCTGCGAATGGAGGGTAACACCCCCGTCGTGATATGACCATGCAGTTGAAAGCGACGTTAAAAACAAAACAAAAAAAAAAAACTATCAACTTCATAAAATATAATAGCCTCCTGAGACCTGGGCATGTTTTCCCGAAAGTACTGATTTAGACCTGGATGTACTGTTAAAAGTACATAAGGGTTGGGTGGAACAGATTGCCATAGGCAATAACCCCGCCCTTTAGTTAGGACATATGTATATATTTTATTTATTTTTTTCTTGTTTATACTATTAATACTGTCAATTTTATATTTAATTTTTACCATTGTTTGTCTGTATATATGTTCTGCTAATAAAGAGTTTCTAAATAAATAAATAAAATAAAGACAGATACTGCTTGAGTCCTCGGCATGTATTCCAGAAAGTACTGATTAAGACCTGGCGTACTTTTAAAAGTACATGGAATTTTCAAAAATTCCCGACGGTTTTTGAGAGAAGATAGTCGTGTGAAGTGAAGTAAGTTGTCTTATGTACTTTTAAAACCACATTCGCATCTGTAATTGCTTGTCTAGCCCTAAAAAGCTGGCAAGTGTTGATGTTGTATTAAAAAAAAAAAAAAAAAAAAAAAAAAAAAAAAAAAAAAAAAAAAAAGGTCTCAGGAGGATAGACATTAGTTAAGATGAGAATGCATCTGTACCTTGAACTGGTTCTCCTGCTGTTGCGCCTGCTCCAGGTTCAGATGCAACTGCTGCTGCATCTGCATGTTGCTCGCCACCTTTAAACAAGAAAAAGTAAACACGAAAATGAAAATCGAACGTTAAAATGAAATTCAACGTTAAAAGCTAAAGTATTTGAAATTATTCAGAATTTATCCTTAAAATAATAAAATATTGTACTGTTTGCATTAGGTAAATTTTTCCCCTTACTTTTCAATCCTATTTATATGAAATTGTATTTTTAAGTTTCTCTATTGTAAAAGTCATTGTAAGGTCTCTCCTTAGAAGAATTCCTTAGGGAGAGAGCCACAAAAATTGTAATGAAAAACTAAAATAAATATACATTATTACATTACATTATTAAAGAAGCTCCCGAAAAGTACAAATGTACTTAGCGGAACTTTTAACAAAGATGATTATTGAAAAAAAGAATAAATTTATTATTATTATTATTACCTCCATGTGCGTCTTGTAGTTGAGCTCCTGCTGCTGGGCCGCCTCCAGGGTCTTCTTCAGCTGCTGAATCTTGGCGAGGTTCTGCTCCCGGGCCTGCGCCATATGGTCACTGTAGGGCGGCCGGGCCGCGGGGCCGCGAGGGCCTCCCTGCGGCCCCGCGTTCTGGCCCCCGGCCATCGCTTGCATGAGGCCGGAGGCGGAGCCGCCAGGAGGCGCGGGCGGCTGAACGAGCAGAGGGCCGCCCGGGTTCATCATGGCGGCCGGCGGGCCGGGAGCCCCGGGGCCGCCCGTCAGGTTCTGACGGATCATGGCGGCGTTCTGGTGCTGGTGCTTCTGGTGCTGGATCACGCGGCGGAGGCGGTCCACGAAGGCTGTCTGGTCGTTGGGGATGAAGCCCAGGTAGGCGTTCTTTTCTGCTGTGTAGAGCAGGATGAGCACCTTGATGTCGCACGCCTGCGTCACCTGACTGTTGGTGAAGTGGACACAGCCCGCCTGGAAGGAAAGTGCAGTTTTTTTTATTTATTTATTTACACTTTATTTTTATTTTTTACAAAACAATCATCAACAACAACAAAAAATATAACAATAATTAAAAAAAAAAAAACTTAGAAATATGTACAAAAAGAAATATTAATTTTTATTACAATTGTTTTGTAATCCGGGGCGAAGTTAATGCCTTAGGCATTCTCTGCCACTTAACCTCGGATTCTCTGCAGTACACATCTGTCACAAATTGTACCTCTTGGACTGGTTTAAGCTGAAGGTATTGTCATATGTTTGTCCGGACCGTTAATGAGACAGTGCGAAAAAATTGAACAGTCTGAGTAGGGGACGTTAAACAGAGAGGAGACCAGTGTCTTGCTTAAGGACTTTAAACAGAAAACAGAAATGGCATGTGAGATGGTGTGTAGCCACCTTCACTTCTCTCCACTTAGAGCTATACTGGTTGCAACAACAACAAACAATACTTTCCCTATTATAGGATGCAGAAAGTAAAAATTGGAAACAATCGGACCTTCACCACCTTTGAGGGCCCGTATACTTTTTTTGTAATTTTATTGGCATAAATATACAAACATGAAAGAAAACAAGATAAAATGATTATTTTTTATTACTTATAGGGAAATTTATAAATATTTAAACATTGTAGATAAATAATAAAATTCTTAATTATTATTTAATTTAATTTATTCTTTATTAACGGGTCAAGCCCACTGTACATTGATTACATAATTATAACAATATAAAATTAATACAAATAAGAAAACAAAATAAATTTTTTTTAAGAAGACAAGTAAAATATCACAGTTAAAACGTAGAGAAAGTAGACTAGAAAAGCTGTATATATTACAATTACTGAAAAATTAGGCACATTAAATTCCATTTTCACTTCGCATCATTATATTATTTATTATTAAAAAAAAAAAAAAAAAAAAAAAAAATGAAATGGAGCTTGACTCACGAATCCATTGCTCATGACTTTGGTCAGTGCCTCCAGAGCTTCACACTGCTGGGGATGGAACAGGACAGACTTGGAGTTCTTCAGGTAGGCTCCTCCTATGGTGCCGATCAACTGCTTGGGCATGAGCTGCATGATCAGCTTTTCCGGCCATGCCTCCGCTTTCCTGTGAAGGTGGAAGTGAAAGAAAATAACAAGTGGTTTCTTCTTTAAAGCAGACGATTTTGAGATAAAAAAAAAAATCGAAAAAAATTCCAACCTTATTTATTTATTTACACTTTTTTTTTTTACAAAACACTCATCAACAAAGAATTAATAACAATAAAAAAAACTTAGAAGTATGTACAAAAAAAATAATAAATTAATAAATAAAGATCAATATTAATTTTTAATTACAATATTGTTTTGTAATCCGGTGCGAAGTTAATGCCTTAGGCATTCTCTGCCACTTAAGCTCATAGTGACACATGTTTTGGCCTAGCTCGACGCTGTTTAAAATTATATAGCCCAAAAATTTCTCGTACCAATCTCTATACAGCAAACTCTGAGAATGTAAATTTCTAAGAATGTAAACCCCGAAAATTTCAGCTTGATTAGACAAAAATTACAACTTTCATTGAGATACATTGTGGCCCACTTCTCAGCCTAACTCGACGTTGCTTAACATTAAGTTGCTTAACATGCACCTGAAGTAATGTTATTAAGCGGTTCCGGGTGCACTATCTCTCCCAGAGAGGCCTGGTTTTTTTTAGTGGGCTTAAATCCTACTCATGGTTGCCGGGTGTCTTTTAATTATTATTTTTTTCCTAAGCTTCTCAAAAAAAAAAAAAAAACATTAAGGGCGGGATTAATAGACAACATCAATAACTTAAGTCGTTGGTAAGTGTCGGTTTTCCCTATCTTACACAGTACGCAATCCGTGACTTAGCGCCACAGAGGTATTACAAAAACGTGTATTAATTCCACACTAAGTGGTCTAAAAAGCATAAATCAAAATCCAGCCATATATCGAACAAAGAACAAACTAGGAAAATTTCAGATTGATTTGAAATTACAGGTTTCCCAGTGAGAGCAACATTTTGTCCCGCAACGTTTCATGCTTCACTCTTCTTTTATAATCAAATGAGATCGAATCCGGCTGACTGAAATATTGCTTTGCCCACGCTTTCCATTCAAAATTCGAGACACAACGTTCCGTGGGATCACGGTGTCAAAAATCAAATGAGACCGAGATTCAAAGACCAATTTATATTTTTCAATCATTTCAATTCTTAGCGGACTCTATTATTACAGCACCAGATCAGTTGCGACAAAACTTTTAACTATGCCTCTACATCACATAACATCTTTTGAAACATCTTTCCAGATATGCAACAGTCCGACTTTGGAATTCGTTGCCATCTGAAATTGGAAACTTACAAAACCTACGTTTATTCAAATCTGAAGTGGTTCGTTACTTAAAGCTTGAGTAAAGAGCCGCTTCTCTGTCGGTTGGGTGGAAGAGATTATTAATCAGAACCCTGCCACAATAGGAAAGCAAAAAAAAAAAAAAAAAAAAAAAAACCGAGTCCCACAGACTGAAACATTGCTTCGCAACACTTAGCATTCGAGACAAAGTGTCGCAAAGCGCCTCGAAAAAAAAAAGGTTGGGATCTATGGGAAACCGGTTTAACCCTTTCACTGTACATCTATGAATTAGTTGGGAAAAAATTATGAACGATGCTTTTTTGAGTTTGTTAGAGTCCATAGATGATGTTTCCAAAACAAAAAAAAAAATCTTCAAAACTGAAAAATCTTTTGTTTACAAACGCAGTTCAAACCCTAGACTACACAGTTTTTACTGAGAAAATCAAGAGGGAAGAGAACAAAAAAAAAAAAAAAAACAACTCCAAAAAGTACAGAAACAAAATCATAGAATGCAGCACTGGTATTTTCAAAATCAATTGATGTCCCTGAGCAAGGACAAATTCAGTGAAAGGGTTAAAAGGATCTAATTCAACTGATATTACCACAGTTCGGGCTGTCCATCTCTGGAGTTGGCGGACACTTGACAGGGAACCGTGCGGGTGAGTTTCTGAGGGTCGTTGGGGGTCTTGCCCTTCTCGATCCATTCAACCATGCCTTGCCAGATGGTGTGCCGCTCTCGTGCTTGCTGAAATTAAAATATTAAAAATAATTAAAGTTAAAAAAAAAAAAACATCGAAATAATTTGAAGATAGAAAACACTTGGCTTTTTTAAGTAAAACAAAAAAAAAGCCAAGTGTTTTTTTTTCAAATTATTTCAAATATTTTTTTTATATTATTTTCTTTGTACTCCTGTAATGCTACTAAATTGTTGTTATACTATAGTAACCGCATGAGCTTTAACGTCGCTGTTCATTAATAACTAGTAGTTCTGTGAACTGTAAAACTCACACAGATTCAACTATCGCATTATAAATCAATCAAGCATGAGGACATCGAGATCTTTCATTTAATACCCCACTCGATAGGTTTTCATTAAAAAATATAATTTTCCATTTTTTTGATTTTTTACCACATAGCGGCTCCCTTAGCTTTCACAATCACAAAATTTCACTTCTGTGCTCAAATATATTTTTTAAAGTTTCTACAAAATTTCGAGAGCCTTGCTTTATTCAATAAAAATAGAAAAATTGTTTTCAATTTTCACCAAAACGGCCCCCATTTGGTCCCGTGTGGCCTAAAAAGTATAAGTTAAATTTTAGGACCTCAATGAACATGTATACTAAATTTCAAATCCGGTCGAGAGTTATACAGACCGACAGACAAACGAAAGCCAAATTGTCCAGTACCCAAGTTAAAACAGAACCTCACTGTGTTCGGAATAATTGTTTTTATATTTAACAATAAACAATGTGTATCTCTTTTTAAGTACTCCTGTACTTTTCAGGGGTACTTTTGTACTATGACTCAGGCCTAATACAGTCTAACCTGGGCATAAGAGAATGCTTTCCGTGTCAAATGGACTTCTCTTAAATCTAAAATAACCTCTTTATAAGAGAACAATTTTCGGGTCAAATGGACCTCTCTTAAATCTAAAATAACCTAACAGAATCCTGGTTATAAGAGAACAATTTCCGGGTCCAATTGACCGCTCTTAAATCTAAAATAACCTCTTTATAAGAGACACTTGGATATAAGAGAGGAAAAAAAATTCCGATACCATGAGTTCTCTTTCTCTATATGCAGGTTTTCCTGTAATAGGAAACTTTCACTCCTGCCAGAAAAAAAAATTGAATAAAGATTAAATTAATTTTCCCCACCTTCAGCACAAGATTTTTATATTTTGAAGGTGGGTATACTCTTGTCTGTTGATTTACACTCGTATTTATGAACAGAAAACGCCGTCTGAGCAATTTCTCAAGCCTGATTTCCTTTAATATTATTGGCCAATACCTTGCTTGAGACATTGCTCAGACAGAATACTCTGTTCAATAGTAAGGCTGTAAGTTTATTTGTTAAAAAAAAAACACCTTCTCTTATCTTCAAAGCTTAGGAGAAGTACCTTTGTATAAATGTTTCTTTATAAGGAAAATAAATAAATAAACTATTATTATTAAAAAAAAAAATAATAAAAAAAAATGGAAACGTAAAAAAAAGAAAACAACAATATCAACCTGAAGATTTTGCATTGGTTGCTGCCCTTGCACGCCTTGTTGCTGCTGCTGCGGGTTCTGTTGCTGCTGTTGCTGCGTCTGCTGCTGACTCTGTTGCTGATTCTGTTGCTGCTGCTGCTGATTCTGTTGTGCTTGCTGCTGGGCCGCCTGTTGCATTCGCAATTGCTGCTGATTCACCACTTGTTGCTGCTGCGCCTGTTGCTGATGAAGTTGCTGCTGATGCACCTGTTGCTGCTGCTGGTTTTGCTGCGCCTGCTGCTGTTGTTGTTGTTGCTGCTGCTGCTGTTGCATTTGCATCAGGTTTGCGTTTTGCTGATTCACTGAGAAAAAATCGAAGAAATTAATTATTAATGAAATATTGAAGGCATGACTGCGACGGTTGTTGCCTATTGATGCTCGTTTAAAAAGTGTAAACGTAGCATAAAAATTAAATCTTTTAAATATCTTTAAATAAATAAAGAAAAACATTGGGCTGTATTAATTAAAAATGAGCTAATGCTCGAAGTAAAAGAGAAAACTCGGAAGGAAAAGGTAGAAGTAAAAGCATTTGCTCATTTTCGTATTCATAACCATTTGCTTATACTCGTGAACATTCGCTTTCCTCACAAGCAATGGCTTCATGTTTCAGTAACAATAGCTACTAATAAAAGAACCAGGTCAGCTTAATGAATATCCATGTACCATTTATTTAAATAGAAGTAAAAGCTTTTGTTCTCAAAACTTTATGATTATCAACTGAAGCAATTGCTTCAAATTGCGGAAGTAAGCTTTTGCTTCTTCTATGAATACGACCCATTGATTTGATTGTGCTATACTCACTCTACTGGATTGATTTGATTGTGCTATACTCACTCTGCTGGATTGATTTGATTGTGCTATACTCACTCTGCTGGATTGATTTGATTGTGCTATACTCACTCTGCTGGACTGATTTGATTGTGCTATACTCACTCTGCTGGATTGATTTGATTGTGCTATACTCACTCTGCTGGATTGATTTGATTGTGCTATACTCACTCTGTTGGATTGATTTGATTGTGCTATACTCACTCTGCTGGATTGATTTGATTGTGCTATACTCACTCTGCTGGATTGATTTGATTGTGCTATACTCACTCTGCTGGATTGATTTGATTGTGCTATACTCACTCTGCTGGATTGATTTGATTGTGCTATACTCACTCTGCTGGATTGATTTGATTGTGCTATACTCACTCTGCTTGATTGATTTGATTGTGCTATACTCACTCTGCTGGATTGATTTGACTGTGCTATACTCACTCTACTGGATTGATTTGATTGTGCTATACTCACTCTGCTGGATTGATTTGACTGTGCTATACTCACTCTGCTGGATTGATTTGATTGTGCTATACTCACTCTGCTGGATTGATTTGACTGTGCTATACTCACTCTGCTGGATTGATTTGATTGTGCTATACTCACTCTGCTGGATTGATTTGATTGTGCTATACTCACTCTGCTGGATTGATTTGATTGTGCTATACTCACACTCACTCTGCTGGATTGATTTGATTGTGCTATACTCACTCTGCTGGACTGATTTGATTGTGCTATACTCACTCTGCTGGATTGATTTGATTGTGCTATACTCACTCTGCTGGATTGATTTGATTGTGCTATACTCACTCTGCTTGATTGATTTGATTGTGCTATACTCACTCTGCTGGATTGATTTGACTGTGCTATACTCACTCTACTGGATTGATTTGATTGTGCTATACTCACTCTGCTGGATTGATTTGACTGTGCTATACTCACTCTGCTGGATTGATTTGATTGTGCTATACTCACTCTGCTGGATTGATTTGACTGTGCTATACTCACTCTGCTGGATTGATTTGATTGTGCTATACTCACTCTGCTGGATTGATTTGATTGTGCTATACTCACTCTGCTGGATTGATTTGATTGTGCTATACTCACACTCACTCTGCTGGATTGATTTGATTGTGCTATACTCACTCTGCTGGATTGATTTGACTGTGCTATACTCACTCTGCTGGATTGATTTGATTGTGCTATACTCACTCTGCTGGATTGATGTGATTGTGCTATACTCACTCTGCTGGATTGATTTGATTGTGCTGTACTCACTCTGCTGGATTGATTTGATTGTGCTATACTCACTCTGCTGGATTGATTTGACTGTGCTATACTCACTCTGCTGGATTGATTTGATTGTGCTATACTCACTCTGCTGGACTGATTTGATTGTGCTATACTCACTCTGCTGGATTGATTTGATTGTGCTATACTCACTCTGCTGGATTGATTTGATTGTGCTATACTCACTCTGCTGGACTGATTTGATTGTGCTATACTCACTCTGCTGGATTGATTTGATTGTGCTATACTCACTCTGCTGGATTGATTTGATTGTGCTGTACTCACTCTGCTGGATTGATTTGATTGTGCTATACTCACTCTGCTGGATTGATTTGACTGTGCTATACTCACTCTGCTGGATTGATTTGACTGTGCTATACTCACTCTGCTGGATTGATTTGATTGTGCTATACTCACTCTGCTGGATTGATTTGATTGTGCTATACTCACTCTGCTGGATTGATTTGATTGTGCTATACTCACTCTGCTGGATTGATTTGATTGTGCTATACTCACTCTGCTGGATTGATTTGATTGTGCTATACTCACTCTGCTGGATTGATTTGACTGTGCTATACTCACTCTGCTGGATTGATTTGATTGTGCTATACTCACTCTGCTGGATTGATGTGATTGTGCTATACTCACTCTGCTGGATTGATTTGATTGTGCTGTACTCACTCTGCTGGATTGATTTGATTGTGCTATACTCACTCTGCTGGATTGATTTGACTGTGCTATACTCACTCTGCTGGATTGATTTGACTGTGCTATACTCACTCTGCTGGATTGATTTGATTGTGCTATACTCACTCTGCTGGATTGATTTGATTGTGCTATACTCACTCTGCTGGATTGATTTGATTGTGCTATACTCACTCTGCTGGATTGATTTGATTGTGCTATACTCACTCTGCTGGATTGATTTGATTGTGCTATACTCACTCTGCTGGATTGATTTGACTGTGCTATACTCACTCTGCTGGATTGATTTGATTGTGCTATACTCACTCTGCTGGATTGATGTGATTGTGCTATACTCACTCTGCTGGATTGATTTGATTGTGCTATACTCACTTTGCTGGAACTGAGGGCCCATACCGGTGGGCGGCTGTGTGAGCTGGGCGATGAGGGCGCTGCCCTGCGGTGTCTGCACCTGGGGCCCGGGGGGGTAGGGGCCGCCTCGAGGCATCATGCCCCAGCGGGCCGCCCCGGCCGCCCCCCCGCCGCCCCTCGCCAGCATGTAGGCCTGCTGTTGCTGGGCCGCAGCCGCATACTGCGGCAACATCTGCGGCCCGCGAGGGGTGCCCATCATCTGCTGGTTTTGTTGCTGCAACTGCTGCTGACTTTGCTGCAGCTGCTGACTCTGTTGCTGACTCTGCTGCATTTGTTGCTGTTGGCTTTGCTGGAGTTGCTGCTGCTGGTTCTGTTGGAGTTGTGCTTGGTTCTGCTGCAGTTGCTGTTGTTGCTGCTGCTGGTTTTGTTGGAGTTGTTGCTGTTGCTGTTGGTTTTGCTGGAGCTGCTGTTGATTTTGTTGTTGCTGAAGTTGTTGTTGATTTTGTTGTAGCTGTTGCTGCTGCTGTTGTTGTTGTTGTTGTTGATTTTGTTGCTGTTGAGCAGCGGCCTGGAAAGTGAAAATGTAATTTTTTTCGATTTTTAATTTTAACAGTTTATTAAACTAATAACCGGAAATTTACATGGAATACCTATGTGATTATTAAATTAGAATTGTTTATTATTTTAATTCAAATAATAAATAGTCTAACGGGGGTGTCGTTAAACAAATACGGCACCAGCAATATCAGAAGAAAAGACAATAACACAAATCATTGGCACCCTCTACTGAATTAGTTTGGGTGGAAGAGATTGCCATAGGCAATAACCCCGCCCTTTAGGTAGGACTTTAGCTTCTTTCTCTTTTTTGTTCTTGTTTATTTGTTCAATTTATTTAATTTTTCTTTATAATTTCATTGTATTTTTTTGTATATATTTTTTGTTCTACCTAATAAAACATAATATAATAATAATATAATTAGCGTTAAGAAAAGCATTCTGTTGTAATAAGAGGAAGTAGGAGTGTCGGAACCAACCAACCTCAATCATGAGGAAAAGGTTGAACACTTCCAACACCAAGCAGGTTTGGGAAAAGGCAAAGACAAAAGAAAATACTCTCCGGTGCGCTCGTGTTGACCCAGCAAATACATAGGCACAATTGTGTCACTTTTCGCCACCAGAGAGGCATACTACGGGATGGACAAGCTACAGCACAGACCACAAGCGTCATAAAAAAGAGCGTCGATGGCACGTTGAATACACCAGTTCTCGTTCTGTCACTGAAGCTAACGAACATCGAGCGAGGTTAGAACTTGGATGGGTCACCATTCAAATTCAAACACTCGTGATGTTGGCTATTTCCGACCCCACCCTGCCTGGGTGAGGTTAATTTGAGTAGCTATTTAGTAAGTTTCGAGCGAATGGAGAATAAAACCCCGTCGTGATATGAACATGCAGTTGAAAGCGACGTTAAGAGCAACTTAAAATACAATACTTTCCCTATCTCTAAAAAAATAAAAAAAGAAATATAGACGAATTTGTATCTATGTGGTTCCGAATTGTTTATTTAGACCGAAAGGTAAGATATAGCAAAACATTGATAGAATATGACCTGAAGTGATTTTTTTTTTCTTCATCATACTTGTGTAAATCACTTTCGTGATATCACAACTACTCAAACTCGCTTTACTAAATCTACTCTGAAACCGGGACTTGAACCACCGAGACCTCCAGGTTACAAGTCCACCGTCTTATCGATCAAGCTACTGAGGTCGGTCTCAAGTGAAATTTACGTACAATTCCAGGAAAATCGTCAAAAGCCCAAAATTCGCACCTCGCCGTAGGCTTAGCCATCTCAACTTTTTTATTTATTTATTATTTTTTACAATGTCTCCTTATTTTCTAGACATTTTACAATTTATTGATAGATTAAGATGGTAGAAAGGTACAATATTGAAGGTATGAAGAAAGGAGTATATATAAGAAATACATAGGATATATATCTAAATTTAATACATAAGGATGAACATTAGATAGGAATATTTAATGTTGGAATTCCATGTTCAGTCACATTTTTGTTATTTTTTGTGTGTATGTTGTGTTTCTGTATATAAGATTTTGGATTTATTTATTTATTAATTAATTTGGTATGTCTCTTAATATATATTTTTTTTTATTTTATGTCATCTTATCTGTATTTTGTTCTACTTCTCTGTAGTAGTCACTGTGGCAGAGCGAGTTAGCGCGCTAGGCATTGCACACATGGTGACCTGGGTTCGATTCCCAGGGGGGGAGGATTTTTTCTACTCTGTACTTGGATGTTCGGGGTCCACTCATACCTCGTGAGGAAAAATGAGTAGCTGCTTTAATGTGAAGCAGCGACCAGTGGCAGAATCTTAGGCAAAAAAATAATACAAGATATTGTAAATTAAAGTGGTAAAGTCCTATGATTCTGAGCTACCCACTAAAATTGTGACATTATAACACAAAGAAAAAACATTATATTCTACTTCTCTGTAACATTGTGTACATGCATTTTTGTATATTTTCACAATAAAAATAAATACCAAATATAGAAAATACTGAACAAAGAAACACTCACGGTTGGCCTCACCTGCTGCTGAGCCTGCTGCATGGCTTGTTGCTGCTGCCACACTGTTTGTTGCTGCGACTGTGTCTGCTGACTCTGTTGCTGTTGCTGCTGCTGTTGTTGTTGTTGTGAGACAGCGGTTGCGGTTGCCGCTTGAGGTACCACGGGCTGCTGGTTCGATGTTGGAATATTCTGCAATGCATTTTTTTGTTGTTGTTTTTTTTTCAATTTATATTTGATTTTTTTTTTTTTTTACATTTTATTAATTGGACATATTATATACAACACAAATAATTACAAATTAAATTAAAAACAATATAAGAGAAGAAAAAAATAAATAAATATATACATAAAATATGATCTTTGGCAATCTCTTCTAACCAACCCTTTTTGTTGTTGTTTTAATTTATACGTAAGGCGAAATTATTACACGTGTTTGTAACTCTGTGGTGCTATGTGTCGGATTGTGTACTGTGTTAGATGGGGAAATCCGTTGCCAAGCAAATTTTGCACTTAATTTCTTCTTTTTTTAACCTAATATACTACACAGGTTTTACTTTATATGTATTTATTCATTGTATAAGTACATGAATAATTGAATATATTCAGAAGGACTTGGGGGAAAAAAGCATTTCATCCTAACAATTAAACATATTGCACCAGTCCCAAGTTCGCAGCACTATCACCACCCTTCATCAAACTTTTTTTTTTCTTTTATAAGTGTATATTTTATATAATAATGTGAATTTATTTAAAGTTAGGTATAAAGCCGATCTCCGAGGTTCAGTGGTTAAGAGCATTGGTTGCTGACCCAGAGGTTGCGGGTTCGAATCCCGGCCGGAGCGGAAAATTCTGCTATTCCGTTTCCGGAATAGCATGGGTGTAAAAGGTAAATTGCCCTGAAGCGGTTCCGGGTACCTTTTTAAAAAATATAAAAAAGGCATAACGTTTCTGTAGGATATATTGAATTATACTCGTATCTTATATTAACTCAGAAGCTTAAATACATAACATCCCCTCATGATAATAATAAATCACACATTTAGCACTCACAGGGTTCTGCTGGGGGGGCCCGGGTCTGAAGTTGGGATTCTGGGTCTGGGGGGACCCCACGTTGGAGGAGAGGGGGCTAGGCATGGAGGCGGCAGGCAGGGAGGGGGGAGGGGCCGGCAGGGGAGCGCTCACGGGGGTAGGACTCATGGGCCGCTCCTTCAAACTGGAATGAAACGATTTTGCGATTATAATAATAATAATAATAATACTCTTTAGTGGAGGGTAACCACTAGGCGAGGTTAATGTTCCAAGCATTTTCTATCACCTAACCCTCAGAGTCTATCACCTAACCCTCAGAGTCTATCACCTAACCCTCGCGGCGGACTTGTAATCGGCGGTCGGTGGTTCAAGTCCCAGTTAAGCAAATATTTAGTAAAGTGAGCCTTATCGATTAATAATCATAAAACTCTTTAGTGGAAGGTAACCACCAGGCGAGGTTAATGCTCAAAACATTTTCTACCACCTAACCCTCAGAGTCTAATTAATGAGGAAAAATTCATGCACTGGGTGGGATTTGAACCAACGGATCCCTACGCTACCTGGGTTACCGGACTAGCGCGTTAACCACTTGACTACCAGTGCACATTCTCATTATTCAATTGTTAAAAGTTCCATTTGAAGACTCAAAACACAGATCTTTGTGTTACCTTTAGCAAAGATCTTGGCCATCGTCGAGTTCTCATTCTGTCACTGAAATTAAGCAACGTCCAGCGAGGCTAGAACTTGGATGAAAGACTATTTAAATTCGAACCCTTATAATGCCTGGCAATACTCAGGCTGGGTGAGGTTAATTTGAGTGGATGATTTGTGAGTTTTTACGGAATGGAGGGTAAAAGATCAAAAGTATAATGTTATGTAAAACAACACAGTAAGTATATTGAAATAGTCAGATATCTGGGCTTACACGAGATTTTACTTTGAAGACTGTGTGTCTCAACAAGAACGTTATTTGTCAGACATCATTTTTCATACTCAGAAACATGATTTCTTATCTATTTTTTAAAATAAATTTAGAAATAGAAAAAAAAATCAGAAAAAAGTGATTTCAGTAAAATAATATTTTGAGTTATCATAATAATTTATGTAAAGAATTTGTGAAAAACAAAACGTATAATAATTCAATTGAAATATGTATAGAGGAATCATGTCTTACTTGTAACCCTTCAGCAAAACCAAATGTCTCGGGTCTTTGGCATAGTTTTTT